>HG995337.1:1800000-1965000 GCA_905333045.1 Lysandra bellargus | reverse complement strand
TACATACATACATACATACATACATACATACATACATACATACATACATACATACATACATACATACATACATACATACATACATACATACATACATACATACATACATACATACATACATACATACATACATACATACATACATACATACATACATACATACATACATACATACATACATACATACATACATACATACATACATACATACATACATACATACATACATACATACATACATACATACATACATACATACATACATACATACATACATACATACATACATACATACATACATACATACATACATACATACATACATACATACATACATACATACATACATACATACATACATACATACATACATACATACATACATACATACATACATACATACATACATACATACATACATACATACATACATACATACATACATACATACATACATACATACATACATACATACATACATACATACATACATACATACATACATACATACATACATACATACATACATACATACATACATACATACATACATACATACATACATACATACATACATACATACATACATACATACATACATACATACATACATACATACATACATACATACATACATACATACATACATACATACATACATACATACATACATACATACATACATACATACATACATACATACATACATACATACATACATACATACATACATACATACATACATACATACATACATACATACATACATACATACATACATACATACATACATACATACATACATACATACATACATACATACATACATACATACATACATACATACATACATACATACATACATACATACATACATACATACATACATACATACATACATACATACATACATACATACATACATACATACATACATACATACATACATACATACATACATACATACATACATACATACATACATACATACATACATACATACATACATACATACATACATACATACATACATACATACATACATACATACATACATACATACATACATACATACATACATACATACATACATACATACATACATACATACATACATACATACATACATACATACATACATACATACATACATACATACATACATACATACATACATACATACATACATACATACATACATACATACATACATACATACATACATACATACATACATACATACATACATACATACATACATACATACATACATACATACATACATACATACATACATACATACATACATACATACATACATACATACATACATACATACATACATACATACATACATACATACATACATACATACATACATACATACATACATACATACATACATACATACATACATACATACATACATACATACATACATACATACATACATACATACATACATACATACATACATACATACATACATACATACATACATACATACATACATACATACATACATACATACATACATACATACATACATACATACATACATACATACATACATACATACATACATACATACATACATACATACATACATACATACATACATACATACATACATACATACATACATACATACATACATACATACATACATACATACATACATACATACATACATACATACATACATACATACATACATACATACATACATACATACATACATACATACATACATACATACATACATACATACATACATACATACATACATACATACATACATACATACATACATACATACATACATACATACATACATACATACATACATACATACATACATACATACATACATACATACATACATACATACATACATACATACATACATACATACATACATACATACATACATACATACATACATACATACATACATACATACATACATACATACATACATACATACATACATACATACATACATACATACATACATACATACATACATACATACATACATACATACATACATACATACATACATACATACATACATACATACATACATACATACATACATACATACATACATACATACATACATACATACATACATACATACATACATACATACATACATACATACATACATACATACATACATACATACATACATACATACATACATACATACATACATACATACATACATACATACATACATACATACATACATACATACATACATACATACATACATACATACATACATACATACATACATACATACATACATACATACATACATACATACATACATACATACATACATACATACATACATACATACATACATACATACATACATACATACATACATACATACATACATACATACATACATACATACATACATACATACATACATACATACATACATACATACATACATACATACATACATACATACATACATACATACATACATACATACATACATACATACATACATACATACATACATACATACATACATACATACATACATACATACATACATACATACATACATACATACATACATACATACATACATACATACATACATACATACATACATACATACATACATACATACATACATACATACATACATACATACATACATACATACATACATACATACATACATACATACATACATACATACATACATACATACATACATACATACATACATACATACATACATACATACATACATACATACATACATACATACATACATACATACATACATACATACATACATACATACATACATACATACATACATACATACATACATACATACATACATACATACATACATACATACATACATACATACATACATACATACATACATACATACATACATACATACATACATACATACATACATACATACATACATACATACATACATACATACATACATACATACATACATACATACATACATACATACATACATACATACATACATACATACATACATACATACATACATACATACATACATACATACATACATACATACATACATACATACATACATACATACATACATACATACATACATACATACATACATACATACATACATACATACATACATACATACATACATACATACATACATACATACATACATACATACATACATACATACATACATACATACATACATACATACATACATACATACATACATACATACATACATACATACATACATACATACATACATACATACATACATACATACATACATACATACATACATACATACATACATACATACATACATACATACATACATACATACATACATACATACATACATACATACATACATACATACATACATACATACATACATACATACATACATACATACATACATACATACATACATACATACATACATACATACATACATACATACATACATACATACATACATACATACATACATACATACATACATACATACATACATACATACATACATACATACATACATACATACATACATACATACATACATACATACATACATACATACATACATACATACATACATACATACATACATACATACATACATACATACATACATACATACATACATACATACATACATACATACATACATACATACATACATACATACATACATACATACATACATACATACATACATACATACATACATACATACATACATACATACATACATACATACATACATACATACATACATACATACATACATACATATACATACATACATACATACATACATACATACATACATACATACATACATACATACATACATACATACATACATACATACATACATACATACATACATACATACATACATACATACATACATACATACATACATACATACATACATACATACATACATACATACATACATACATACATACATACATACATACATACATACATACATACATACATACATACATACATACATACATACATACATACATACATACATACATACATACATACATACATACATACATACATACATACATACATACATACATACATACATACATACATACATACATACATACATACATACATACATACATACATACATACATACATACATACATACATACATACATACATACATACATACATACATACATACATACATACATACATACATACATACATACATACATACATACATACATACATACATACATACATACATACATACATACATACATACATACATACATACATACATACATACATACATACATACATACATACATACATACATACATACATACATACATACATACATACATACATACATACATACATACATACATACATACATACATACATACATACATACATACATACATACATACATACATACATACATACATACATACATACATACATACATACATACATACATACATACATACATACATACATACATACATACATACATACATACATACATACATACATACATACATACATACATACATACATACATACATACATACATACATACATACATACATACATACATACATACATACATACATACATACATACATACATACATACATACATACATACATACATACATACATACATACATACATACATACATACATACATACATACATACATACATACATACATACATACATACATACATACATACATACATACATACATACATACATACATACATACATACATACATACATACATACATACATACATACATACATACATACATACATACATACATACATACATACATACATACATACATACATACATACATACATACATACATACATACATACATACATACATACATACATACATACATACATACATACATACATACATACATACATACATACATACATACATACATACATACATACATACATACATACATACATACATACATACATACATACATACATACATACATACATACATACATACATACATACATACATACATACATACATACATACATACATACATACATACATACATACATACATACATACATACATACATACATACATACATACATACATACATACATACATACATATACATACATACATACATACATACATACATACATACATACATACATACATACATACATACATACATACATACATACATACATACATACATACATACATACATACATACATACATACATACATACATACATACATACATACATACATACATACATACATACATACATACATACATACATACATACATACATACATACATACATACATACATACATACATACATACATACATACATACATACATACATACATACATACATACATACATACATACATACATACATACATACATACATACATACATACATACATACATACATACATACATACATACATACATACATACATACATACATACATACATACATACATACATACATACATACATACATACATACATACATACATACATACATACATACATACATACATACATACATACATACATACATACATACATACATACATACATACATACATACATACATACATACATACATACATACATACATACATACATACATACATACATACATACATACATACATACATACATACATACATACATACATACATACATACATACATACATACATACATACATACATACATACATACATACATACATACATACATACATACATACATACATACATACATACATACATACATACATACATACATACATACATACATACATACATACATACATACATACATACATACATACATACATACATACATACATACATACATACATACATACATACATACATACATACATACATACATACATACATACATACATACATACATACATACATACATACATACATACATACATACATACATACATACATACATACATACATACATACATACATACATACATACATACATACATACATACATACATACATACATACATACATACATACATACATACATACATACATACATACATACATACATACATACATACATACATACATACATACATACATACATACATACATACATACATACATACATACATACATACATACATACATACATACATACATACATACATACATACATACATACATACATACATACATACATACATACATACATACATACATACATACATACATACATACATACATACATACATACATACATACATACATACATACATACATACATACATACATACATACATACATACATACATACATACATACATACATACATACATACATACATACATACATACATACATACATACATACATACATACATACATACATACATACATACATACATACATACATACATACATACATACATACATACATACATACATACATACATACATACATACATACATACATACATACATACATACATACATACATACATACATACATACATACATACATACATACATACATACATACATACATACATACATACATACATACATACATACATACATACATACATACATACATACATACATACATACATACATACATACATACATACATACATACATACATACATACATACATACATACATACATACATACATACATACATACATACATACATACATACATACATACATACATACATACATACATACATACATACATACATACATACATACATACATACATACATACATACATACATACATACATACATACATACATACATGTTTTCTTTTCTAAAAAACTAAGAAAATCAGTCTTACCATAGATGTGTCCGGTTGTTACCAAATATTTTTTCTCTATAGAACCTTCAAAGTTGTCATAAATTGGCCATAGATCACTAGAATAAATGTCATTTGTCATATTTAAAACTAACTGCAACAAAGTCGGCATCTGAGGCAAAATTCATGTAGAAATAATTCGTGATGTAATTACAGAAGAATCTAATAGACTAGCTATTTCAGGGGGGGTCAACTCCTATAGAACAGAAAAAATACCTACTGGGGCTGTTATGTGCGACTGACTAAAAAATACTCCCAATTTAGTGGGAGAGCTCAAGTGAGTGAATCGTTTATATATCCATAGAAAAGCGAAATATATTTAAATAGTGAGATTTTGTTTTGTTCGTATTCTTCTACTTCGAAGTTACAGCACGGTCACATTAACTTGACGCATCGCTGGGATGCAGAATGCATTCCAGCGACGCGTGAGGTTGATGTGAACGTGTTATAATATCTTATTACAATTTGTTAAGAGACACACTAACAAATATCAGGTAGATGATGCCAATATTTAACATGCCGGCTCCACAATAACATAATCAATGGTCAAACCATGTGTCGAGTTAATTTGACCTTGTTATACATAGTGAGGGGTACGATCATAATCCTTATATTATATGTATATCCGATAAAAACTGTTAATTTCTTGCCGCATCCGCACACTTGGCATTTGCCTAAAACTCCAAATCACTACAAACAGTTGGCTTGATTTAGGGAATCAAACATCACCATCCACACGATTGAGAATGAGTTAGTTTGTTCTAACGCAGCAAGCATGACAAACATTGAAGTTGCTGTATTGGCTATAACATTTGGCTTAAGTTATTTTTCTCCCCTCACAAAGCTCTGCTTTTAGCTAGTAAAAATACTAGCTAAAAGCAGAGCTTTGTGAGGGCTCGCATCGTCACATCTTGACTATGATAACAAATCTACATAATAAATAAAAATTACTATGTTAAAGCACAAATCAATAGGCATGATGGTTTTTCTGTAAAGTGTACCACAAAATGTTCAGGTTGTGGGATATACTAGGGCTTGGTCCGCACGCCCTGATATAATAAAATATATAAGAAGATGATTATAAAAAAAACACTTTTTTTCTTTATGATTACTATAATTACTCGGATCCCACATACATGGCTCTCTCTTGTAACATTCCAGGAAGTTTAACACATATACATTCCATTTGACTTGTTCTATAATATAGAACTAGCAATTTTCAAAGGTCACTGGTGAACATTTATAAAGAAATAAGCTGTCATGTTTACTCATACAGATCACTGCATTAAATTAAAGTTACAATGGTTGACATAGCCGTATTACTTTTCCACCATATTTGTTTGCTAACCTAAATATATCAAATTATTTTTTAATAGTTGTACAACGAGTTACTTACTTGTTACTCTATTTAGACAGCCTTAATCCTTCAGGCCCCGCGCGAGCACCGGTGATTGCGACAACAATAGAATACAATAGCAATTCCTGGAAATTCCGACTGAAGTATTAATTTCAATTTACAATTTTCACTACTTATATTGCTGACTTAATAGTAATATACTGCTGTTGTACAGCAAGAGTGAACTTAGGGCTGACTAACTTGTAGTTGCATTATATCCATAATGCTCTTAAACTACCAGTTTGGGCACAAGTTAGTCAGCCCTAAGTTCACTATCCGGATGGATATAATGCTATTGTATGGCCGTCTTATACATCTTGTGGAGTACATGTGTACCATTAAACTTACGATATAGATCCTAAAATGCTACTTGGGAAAGAACCCAATATAACAAACCCATTTTGGCACTTTTTTTCACCAGTATCCACAAAAACTCATGTAACTCGATTACTTAAATATGTGTAACAGGATGGGTACCTTTTCATTTGCACTGCCACATTTTAACTTTAGAAGTAATGAGAAAGTGTATCCTTAGGGCTTAGAAATAAAAATAATTCTTCGGTTGGACTGAAGGAAATGGGGCACTGTGGAAAAAAGACAGAAAAATTTATCGTCAAAATGTTAACCTCTTATAACACCCTTTTTGAATATACCAATCGATAGGGGGTGCTAAGGGGAGCAAAAAGCTCATAAACTTTTCTCAAAAATCAACCCCTGTTTTGTTTATTATAATAATTTATGTATTTTTTATTTTCAGTTGTGAGTCATGGGCAAGATTTGTATTTCCAGATGGAAATAATACATTGGAAGTCCAACAAAAACTGCACTCTGAGCATAGGATGTTATGTGAGAGACACTTCAAAGAGACAGACTTCATTGATCTTAGTAAAAAGCTCATATCAAGGACAGCTATCCCATGTGACGTAAGTGACATTTTATTTCATCTGTTTTATACATCATTCAAAACTACTGGTATGTGGTGGCTTTCAAAACTAATGCCACCATTTTATAAAGTGTCATGTACATGTGATACAATTAATTAAACAATTTATTTTGTAAATTACAAATATCTACACAGTAAATAGAAAGTCAATTATTTAATATATTGTATCCTTCAATTAAGCCTTGCAATAACAATAACGTAGCACCTCCAACCTGGATATTGCAGACACAATATATTTTCAAATTGTTATGTGGCAGCCGGCTGCCGCTTGTGGATTGATGGGTTACATCTTCTTAGCCAATTCATGTTTTTTTTTTTCTATTTGTGTATCTTGTCATTTTGTCTGTCTACTTATCCATTGAAAATAAGTGTCGGTCACACACTATTAATTTATGTTTTTTTTAAGCATTTAATTTGTCTCTTGCAGTCTAAATATGAGTTGCCCGTGTGTCAACCTGGACCTTCTCAAACTCGAGAACCCCTTGGAGAGAAGAGCTTCAATCTTATTGAAATCAGGTTCAGCCCACAATATACTACTACAAAACCAACAGAAAGGGAGATAGATTTATCTAAAAAATGCAGCAAATATATGGGAAAAATATGTCTGCTGCAAAATCGTCTGAAGAAAATGAAATTAAAAATAAATATTTTAAAAGAAATTGAGGCAGACAATTCAGTAAAAAAATTGTCAAAAAAAATAAGTCCAGTATTTGCAATACTTTTACAAGGACAAATAAAAAACTAAATGCCATCTAAAAGGGAGAAGGTGGTCAAAAGAAGAGAAGATTATAGCCTTACGACTATTTAAAAGATCCCCAACATGCTACCGCCTGCTCAGGAGGCTATTTACCTTGCCTGCACCAAGCACATTGAAAAATCTTTTAAATAAAATCCCTTTTGGTGTAGGACATAATGAACAGGTGTTCAAAATCCTGAAAGAGTTTGTTAAAACTCAAAAGAATAGTGATAATGAATATGTATTAATGTTTGATGAAATGTCAATAAAAAAACATTTAAATTATGACTGCAAAGCGGACTCGATAGAGGGTTTTCAAGATCATGGTGTGCAGGGGAGGTCAGGGCTAATTGCTAGCTATGCCCTGGTTTTTATGATAGCAGGAATAAGAAAAAAGATTAAGCAGCCTCTAGCCCATTATTTTTCTAGTGGTTTTGTTACAGCAGATAGATTAGCTGTTATAATTAAAGAGGTAACTAAAGTTTATATTATTGTATGGTATTATTAATTATAATGTATTGATTATAATTTATCACACTTATATTTATTAATTACTAGAGATCGCCCAATGGTCGAAATTTGGCTTGTCACTCAAAAATCTGTCATTTTTCCTAGTGTGTGTGTTGTAGTGTGTGTAATATTTTATTTGTTAAAAAAATGTATGATAAAAACATAATTTCAAAATAATATTAGCTGGATGCACTCCTTCACCATATAAACTAACTATGCAAAATTTCATTCACCTACCCATTTTTCGTCAAAGGGATACAAAGTTTTTCTCTCGCGTATTAATATATATACTTATTACATTATTATGTTATGTATTGCCTAATATCGAATTTATATTATTTCAGGTACTACATCAGTGTCATGAAGCCGGTGTAAATATTTCAGCTACAGTATGTGACATGGATGGTGTCAACAGGAGAGCACTTTCAATCTTGGGGGCATCTATGGAACATCCTTATATAACTTTACAAAATAAAGAAATTGTGTCAATTTATGACACACCACATATTGAATGCAGTACAGACATAAACTCCAGCCTACAGACAGGAAGAGGTAAGTTAGGGCATTATTCTACACATCAATATTGCGTAGTTTTAATTTTAAAAATTTAAATTCAATATGGTTTTAAGGAAGCTAATATTTTCACATAATTTTTTATACTAGAGATCGCCCAATGGTCGAAATTCGACTCAGATATAAATTATAAGTTTCCAACGCTTTTCTATTGATATTCTATTGTCAAAAATTTACTTTATTATTTTTTAGACATAATTCCTGCAACAGTCTCAGATTAATAAAGTCAAATGATGACAGACTGGCCGTGCAGTAATAATTGTCTAACAGTATTTAAGACATAAAGGTAATATACCTATAAGTATATTAACTTTATGATTTAAGATTTAATAAAAAAAACTAAATCTATTTTCATTTTGACAACAACCTTCAACTATAAATCTAGACAATTCGTATGTAAAGGCTTGTCCCTAGTGTGTACGTTGTAGTGTGTGCAATGTTATATTTGTTAAAAAATGTATGTTAAAAGCATAAATCCAAAATAATATTAGCTCGATGCACTCCTTCACCATATAAACTATAACTGTGCGAAATGTCATGCACCTATGTTTCCCCATTTTTCATAAAAAAGGGTTACAAAGTTTTTCACTACGTATTAATAATATAATTTTCTTGTTTTGCTAATAATTTCTTATTTACAGGGATTGCTAAATGGGAGCACATAAAACAATTCTATGAAATGGACTCTAAGAACCCAAATTTTGTTTTTGCACCCTGCCTTAGAAAAGACCATTTGGACCCCAATACGAAGCAAAAAATGAAAGTAAATTTAGCTGCTCAAGTGTTGAGCCATTCAGTTGCAGCTGGATTGTACTCTAAAATATCTGATGGTATGTATGTATAATTAAATCATAAATGTACTAGAGATCGCCCAATGGTCGAAATTCGACCTTACTCTCAATGACATTACGACTACTACCTTACCTTTTTGATAAAGTCAATATTTTGTAAGAAAATATTGATTTTATCATATTTTTCTTCAATTCTTGTCTCTGGGACTCAGCTGATCTCAGACTGGCCGTGTAAGCATTGTCTAATATGTAGTATCTAAGCGTATGCGCGCACGGGCAACTTGGTTGCTCGGCGATTTATTTGTCTCTCGATCAAGTCTTTGGGTATGCTCTAAATTTCATATACATAGCCGATCGCTCCATAATGGATGCACCCAATATTCTATTTTTCGACGCTTTCTTCGGTTTTTTATTTATTTCACGAAAGAGACAAATAAATCGCCGAGCAACTAAGTTGCCCGTGCGCGCATACCCTTAGATTCAATAAAAAACTATAATCCATTTTCAATTCGTCAACTTGTTGTCAACAGACTTCAACCATAAATAAAAGAGTATAATTCGTAATGTATAGGCTTGTCACTCAAAAACCTGTCATCTTTCCTAGTATGTATGTTGTAATGTGTTTAACGTTTTAATTGTTAAAAAAATGTATGATAAAAACATAATTTTAAAATAATATTGGCTCGATTCACTCCTCCATATAAACTGTAACTGTGTGAAATTTCATGCACATATGTTTTCCCATTTTAAAAGTTTGTAAAAATTTGTAAAAAGGGTTACAAAGTTTTTCTCTCACGTATTAATATATATATAGATAACTCGATACAATCATTATATAAATAATATCAACAACTTTTACTTTAATGATTTCTTAAGTTTTCGCGAGTATCACTCATGAATCATGATATTATAAGATTTAACAATTACGGATTTTGTCGCGGACTTTTATATCAAATAATACACTACCTACTATTTTAAAAATGTATTTAAATAAAGATAAGGTTCTATTTCCGTTCTAATACATTCATTTTCATTTACAGGAAGCCTTACAGCTGCAGCCACAACAACAGCAAATGTTGTTGCCAATATGGACAAAATATTTGACTGTTTAAACAGTGAAACATCGGATTTAAGAAGAGGAAAATGTCATGCCACAAACTTAACAGCAACCAGCCCCCATTTAATTTTCTTTCAAAAAATGAAAATTTTTTTTCTACACTAAAATTTATAGGCAGTCCACGTAAACCTCCATCGCTAGAGGGCTGGATATGGACTCTAAATGCTGTAGAAAGGGTATGGAGAAATTTAAGTAAAAAATATAATGTGAAAGGCCTAGCTACAAGAAGACTCCAACAAGATGCCCTAGAAAATCTTTTTGGGTGTATTCGTGGGAACTGTGGCTCAAACACAAACCCTACATGCGGACAATTTGTAGCTGGGCTCAAAGCTGCCATAATTAGTAATTTATCACATATGGGAACTACTGGAAACTGCGAAACTGACAACAATGTTATAATTAATAATTTTGATAGCTTCTTGTCAGTTTCGCAGTCTGCGCAGGAAAAAAAAGACTCAGTTGTTACTGCTTCATCATCTTCAACGTCATATGCTCTGTATTTTGAAGTTGATGAAGCAATAAACACAAACAATCCTGAAATACAGGCATGTGCATATGTGGCGGGATTTATATTAAAGAAACTACCATTGAAGGATTGTGAAATATGTAGAAAAATATTTGTTAGTGATAACATAGATATAACACACAATTTTGTCGCAAACAGGGAATATGGAACGGATTCTCAAGCTTTAAATTATGCCCATAAAGATTTTATTTTCTGTGTAGAGTTATGTGCATCAGTTATTAATAATTTTAAAAAGATAATGCCTTTGTTAAAATGATAAAGATAAAAATTTTAGATCGCATAAATAGTATTGTCAAGTTTGATTTTATTCAACCATGCAATTTACACAAAGATAACAATTTGGAAACAATTATTAACTGTGTGTTTTTTATATGCATAAAGAGATTCTGCGTTTTAAAAAACCGTTCTTTTGCTGAAGAAGCTTCGACTTCTTCTTTAAAACTTAAAATGAAAATTATTTTACACCAGTAATTGCATACAAAATACCAAGTAAGCATTCTCCACAGAAAATATAATAATATGTTATATTTTGCTAAGTATAGCATTTTAAATTTAATGTTGAGTGAAATGTATGGTTGAACAAAATGTAAGAAAAACTGATTCACAAAGTTCTACACATAATTTTTATTCCATACTTCCATACTTAATATTATAAATGCGAAAGTGTGTCTGTCTGTCTTCACGCTAAAACCGCTAAACCGATTTTGCTGAAATTTGGCATGGAGATACTTTGAGTCCCGGGAAAGGACATAGGATATTTATCCCGGAAAAATGTATGGTTCCTTCGCGATAAACTATTTTGGCGCAACGGAGTTGCGGGCGTCATCTAGTATGTAATATTTGTATAAATAAATACACTTTTTAAAGTATTCAAATTTTGCAAAGTATTGCCTGATTCTATTAAATATATCTGTAAGTAGCAGTAATATTTTATTTTATAAGAGTCTGTTCCTTCAAGTAATATATTTTATAAATGGAGAATGTAAAACGTGAACTTTCAATAAAACCAAAATGTTATTAATATACCTATTTGTTTTATTTCATATTATGTAAACTTTTAGTTGTAAGAAAAGCTAAATAGGTAAACGACAGTCCGAATAATAGGTTTACCTATTTAGTTTTTCTTACAACTAAAAAAATACCCTTTAAGAACCCCCATTTAAAACTATAGAATTTAAATTTACCGCACTAATAATTTGAAATTTCCCGCGCTCATTTTTTTCCGATTAGTACGGTACGGGCTGCATATAGATGGCGGTAGTAAAAACTGATTGTATAGAGTTGTCATTCTTCTCCGATAGGAGTAAAAGTGTTCTGTGAGCTATTTCCTCAGATACTTTCAGTTTTCTTACAGGAAGTGAGGACTTAATTGCAATCATCTTAACAAAGTATTTCTTAGCTAACATGAGTCGTCTCAAGAATAAAGGAGGTATACAAGTTCCAACTTCCATTGAGTTTATCGGGGTGGATTTCATCGCACCAGTTATAATGCGCAGCGCTTGATTTTGAATTATATCTAACTTTTTTAGAAGACTAGCGCTAGCATTAATATATGCTAAGCAACTATAGTCAAAGTGGCTCCTAACTAAACTTTTATACAACATTGAGAGAATTTTTGGATCAGCACCCCAAAAAACTCCTGCTAAACATCTCAATATGTTGAGTCGCTGGTAAGCTTTATTACATATTTAATCTATATGTTTATTAAATTTGAGTTTGTCATCTAAAACTATACCTAGAAATTTATGTTCATTTACTATTGAGATTACTTCATTATTACATTTAACTTGAACATTACATTGACTTTTTATACCAAAAGTCATAACTGAACTTTTTGAAGAATTAATATTTAGTTTTAGTTCGTTATTGTAATAATTTAACAGTTGCTTAAGAGCTAAATTAATATTACAATTGGCCGAGCGTAGTAGACGATTAATACAATATATAACAATATCATCAGCATATTGTAGAACATTAACACCTAATACTTTTACATATTTACAAATTTGTGATGTATATAAATTATACAGGATTGGAGACAATATTGCTCCTTGCATTAAGCCTTTATGTGCAAATTTTAGACCATGTAGTATATCATTAAATTTCACATAGACAAGACGGTGATTCAAGAATCTATATATCCAATTTAAAAATCTACCAGGAATGCCCAATTCACTTAAAACCTTTATAAGTACAGACAAATTAACATTATCGTATGCTCCTTGCACATCTAAAAATACACAAATTGCATTTGAATGAGCCATTAAAGAATTCTTAATATCATTAAGAAATGAAACAAAGCCGTCAACTGTACTTTTTCCTTTACGGAAACCTAGCTGAAAATCTGGTAATATTGAATTAGTTTCTGTAAAGTAGTCTAACCTAACTTTTATCATATTTTCAAAAACTTTTCCTATGCATGAAGTGAGTGATATTTGACGGTAAGAATTATGATCATGGATTGGCTTATCTTCTTTCAGAATGGGCAAAACACACTGAGTTTTCCACTCGTCGGGAACAACTTGTTTGGACCATAAGTGATTGTAGATATTAAGAAGAACTACTTGTGCGTTTTTGTGTACATTTTTAATCATTAAATATGGTAAATTATCCAGTCCAGGAGTAGAATCTCTTCTTGACATTAAGGAACTATGAAATTCATCCCAGCTAAAATCTTTCATGAAAAAGTTGAAATATTCACTATCATTATTACTTTTAAATATATCTTCTAATGAACTGTCACATACTTCATCATTTGTAAATTTGTCTAAAAATTCTGGTACAAAACTATCACATTTACTATTTATGCTAGAATCTACACGCTTATATTTTTTGATAAAATTCAAAATATTTGTGACTGGGGTGGATCTATTAAATGTAGAGCATAAATTTTGCCAACTTTTTCTCTTTTCCTCTTTTATAATCCTTTTTTTGAATGCATCTAATCTCTTATAATTTATATAATTTTCCATACTCAAATTATTTCTATATTTTTCCAAAGCTTCTCCACAATCCTTTACAGCCCTATCACAAATATCATTCCACCACGGAGCAGGTACCCTTTTTTAAATTTTTTTAGATGAATTAGTTATTATAATTTTTGGAACACATTCATCTCTTAAAGTGTTTAGTAGATCACAGAAATGATTATAACTTTCTAAAGGATTTTGTAAATTATATTCAAAATCTTGAAATAAATCATTTGACATATTAAAGAACTTATCCCAGTTAGCTTTTTTGAATAAATACTTATTTACATTTTTATTTATGTCATATTGCATAGGAGAAGTATTAAGTTTTGTAAAAGTTGGAAAGTGATAACTTCCCAACGGATCCTCACCGACATACCATTCACAATAGGGAGCCAGCTCTGGGCTCACTAGTGTAACATCAATTGCAGAAGTGTTATTGTTTGGTCTACTTACTGTAGTAGCACAACCTGTATTTAAAATACATAAATTATATTCATCTATAACTTCATACAAGTCTCGTCCTCTTGTATTATTTATTGTACAACCAAAAGCTATGTGATGGGCGTTACAATCACCCGATATGATAATAGGTTTAGGAAGATTGTTAATTATTGTTTTTTAATTTTGTTATATTAATTTTGTTTCTAGGTGGACTGTAAATGCAAAGGATTGTAATGGAACCTATACCTGTTTCTATGGTTATAGCAATACAGACTGTATATCTTGATAATTTGGAGTCGGATGCTGCACATACTTTATAGAATTCCTAATAATTATTGCCACTCCTCAGTGTTCATTTGAAGCATTTTTAAAAATGAAATTATACCCAGGGAAATGAATCCGAGGACTTGAAGTTTTCAGCCATGTTTCATTTAATAAAGCTATATCTATTTCTTTATCTATTAAGAGTGATTGAAGTAAATGTTTTTTATTATTTAAACTCTGGATGTTATGCTGTACAATATTAATACTATCCATTACTTATTAAAGTTTTTAATGAATGTTTGTTTAATAACCCCTTGACTGTCGGAAAGCCTGTCACTGGAATGGCACTTCCCGCTCAAATTGTATGGCTACAAGGTATTTATTCCTTACTGCCGCATTGCAATTAAAAAGAAGAAGAAAGGCCCTAATCAGTGATGTCTTTAACTCGCTCGGCTTGGTACAAAATAAAAAAATAAAACGTCAATGAAAAATTTACTATATACAGTGAGAGTTTATGATTATTTTAAAACATGTGTTGTGTAAATAAAATGTATGGTGGCATGTGAAGTTTCATTTGTATATTATACCTAATGTGCTGAAGTGTAAATAAAATACAATTTGAGGATCTAATATTGTTTTATTTTGTTTTATTTAAATATAAATCAGACATTTTTTTAGATTTCCTATAATCTTTTTTTTAAAGTTCTGTACTAGATTCATTTTTATATTTAGCCAGACACAAAATTAGAAGTAAATAAAGGCAATTTATTATACTTTATGATTTGTAATGCCAATTAACCTCATTCCAATTAGAATCTGGGAAATCTAACTAGAACCAAAACTTAACCTTAAAAAAATTTGAGCTGTCAGTGACAGCGACAGATAGCAATAAAATATATTTTGACAGCGACAGCCCATGGGATATGTGTTGTAGTATTAATCTCATTAGAATTTCCTATACTTACAAAGTGCTTATTATGGCTTCTAAAATTTTTTGATTATTAATAATGTCCTGGGCTGATATCTTTTCTGGTACAATTTTAACATTTTGAGGTTTAGTTTTTGTCAGAGGTGGGAAAGATGTTAAATTATTTGTTATGTCTGCATAAGTAGAATTATTATTTCTCAAAGATATGTTTTTCTTAATTTTAGAAGCCTTAATTGGGCACTCCTTAGAAATAGCTAGGTGATTACCTCCACAGTTTTTACATTTTAAAACTTCTGATGCACATTCTTTATAGGAATGATTCTCTGCACATTTAGAACATGCTTGTTCATTAAAACAATATTTTGCAGAGTGATTGAAAAGTAAGCATTTAAAACATTGTAGAACTGGAGGTATATAATTATGAACCTTATATCTCCATCCATCTAAGAAATAGGCTACTTGACATATATTTAATTTCATTGAAAAAATGCATATTTCTAATAGAACTTGGCCTAGGAAACTGTATTTCACCCTTATCGTGAAATAAAAGCTTATGATTGATAAATAAAGTCGATTTGAAAATATGATTTTATGAAAATAGGAATTGTACTGACGAAAACGCTTTTGCGGTACTTCCGATCTGGATGTGACGTCATCCCATTTGTAATTTAATATCTTTTATTTATCGCGCTCGTTATATGTAAGTTTATTTGTACATAAATAATATGAATAAGCCTAGAAAGATTTATAAAATGTATTTTCTTGAATAATTCAAATAAAACATCAGTTTTATATATTATCTCCATTCATTGTAGTTAGGAAATGAAATGGCCAAAACTTTTCTACAAAAGTGTTCAACATTAGAAATGATTTCTAAATTATTTTTTAATTTTTTAAGCACTGTTAGACTCGTACATTTAGCACATAAAACTTTTGAAATAAAGAAAGTATAAAATACAAAAAACATGACGTCACACTATGGCGGTACAATGGCGGACAGTGTTTTCGGCGCCATATAAAAGGCATATTTTTCGATCAACATTTTTATGGGTTTCTACTGTTTAAAATATTAAAATATTAGTTTTTTTAGTAAAAATGAATGATTAGGAACCGATTAGAATGAAGAAAAAAAATAGGTCAAGTAGCCTATTGCATTGTGGTTATACAGTGCCAGAAAAGGTAACAGTAGGTAATAGTATTTAACGGAACAAATGTATTATTTTCTTTTTTCATAAATCTACTTATACCAGTTATGTCAATATCGCTACTTATTTTTTCAAATAAATCCGTATTACTAATTTCCTTAGGAATGTACCTAACTACCCCAACCCTTTCCACAGAAGCTGCTGGGATATATGCTCTTAGATTGTTTTCTTGAATAAATGACGCATTGAGGAAATCATTAGCCAATGCCGCTTGTTTGAAAGTTATTTTTATTTTGCGGGCGCTTATTCTAGCTCTTTCATAAACTCCTTTTGCGTTTTTGAAAATTTTCGAAAGGCTAAGGGGGTTCATGTTTCCTATTTTTGTATCATTACAATGTTCGACGAAGACAATAAATTCTCCGCTGCAATTATTGTCAGGATATTTTCTAGAATACGAAGGCTTACTAAAGGGTTTGTACTTATCGCCTGAGATATCATCTATTTTCCTTTTCGTCGATGACGAAGATTTATAGTTCGCTCTCGTCCTGCATATACTATATAAAAGTACTTTTAAAGTACTTTTAATGTATAAAAACTATTAAATACGATTTTTCCAAATTGTTAAAAAAAGGCGCCTTCCTCTTCCCGCCAAAAACAGCAAGTCAAAGGAACAAATGTCAAAAGAGTGTTGCTATTGCTAAAATAAAAAGTTTCGCCTCCTAACTTTTTAATTTGATTGTCAAACAGTTTCCATTTAGTAACTAGATGGCGTATGGGTAGACAACTATCGGTAATACCACCAATAATTGCTACAAAACTGGGCAAAAGAATGTAAAACTTGATTTGAATTTGAAAACGACGCCATAATATTCCAATGACTAGGTTAACAAAGTTATTACAACGATGTTTTAGTTTCAACTCACGGAAGAAATAGCCCTATTTACCGATATTCACACCAAATATCACAGGAATTATACATTTTGGTTTTGACAACATTTTATCTGCACTTGTGCCAGTAAACGGGTATTTCATGGCTAATATTTTACCAATAATGAACATCAAAGACCCAAATAACACAATTTGGGAAAAAATAATAAAAACCACACCAACAATAAAAAGTAGGAGTTTGAAAGTGACATGCCCATGACATGCCCGCCAAAACTATCAGTTGTCAGTTTGACAATTTGCGTGTTCCTAAACTGTTACCAGTATACTGACCTAATCGCTTAGGCCAATGATCGCTTAGGTTTAAGATATTTTGATTTATGCCACACTTGACAGTACACTGATATTTTTTAGAAACAACCAATATGTATCCGTGATGCCAACCACGGCTTCAAATAACGTTATATTTTCATAACGTTACTGCTTCAAGGGCTTAAATAACGTTATGAAAATTTACCCGATATTAAAAATAACGTTAAAAATTGATATTAATAACGGTTAATGTTATAACGTTATATAGGATTTATAACGGTAAATATATGTTCTTTGATAACGTTATAGTCCGTCAAGAAAGTCATGACAGGCGGGAAAATTTTCTAAATTTTTTTCTTTGTATTTTTTCTTTGTATTTTCACACAAATCTCGCAAAAAAGTGGGCTGCGAGTGAGATTTAGTGCACCGTGCACGATCGCATACCTGGTACCAGAAAATAACGTTATTATTATAACGATATTTTTTCGTTTAAACATAACGAAAAAATATCGTTATAATAATAACGGTAAATATAACGTTATTTTACTAAATATCGTTAAAAAAATAACGTTATCTGGCTACCATTATGAAAATAACGGTACGTAACGATATTATTTCTGTTATTCGATAACGTTATGAAGCCCTGATGCCAACCTACAGATAATTTCAGATCGGTGGGGAACCAATAGAAAATCTAGAAGTGTCTGTCGTCGCGCCGTCTGGTGGAGATTAAAAATAAGAAAACCTCTCATTTAAGTTGAATGGACTGTATCTCGGGAATAAAGACGGGAAAAGCAGATAATTTCACCAACCTCAGTTTGGTTCCGTAGCTTCGCTTCGAGGGCCCTCTTCTCTTCTTTTCTTGACACAGATTTACACACACACACTCATTCACACTTGGCTGATTAAATAGTTCTATAGGCTATCGCGCATAGTAACGACGTAGAAGTTGATTTTTTTTAGGCGGCGCGTTCGAGCAGAGATTCGTTCTGAGAGGCTCGTTTTTGAATACTGACACTCGCGAAGACGACACTGCTTTTTATATAGGTAGGGACGCTCTCGCCGCGTGATTCGTAAACTAGGATTTTTTATTTTTCTACCTTCATTCACAAAAAAGTATTAAATTTTTGAATTCGAGTTCGTTCATCGGTCATATAGCTAGTATAATATAATATGCAGATAATATACAGAATTCATAAATATAATTTTCATAATAAACATACTTAATAATGAGATAGAAATTTCTTGTAACAATAATAGGCTACTTGACATATATTTAATTTCATTGAAAAAATGCATATTTCTAGTAGAACTTGGCCTAGGAAACTGTATTTCACCCTTATCGTGAAATAAAAGCTTATGATTGATAAATAAAGTCGATTTTAAAATATGATTTTATAAAAATAGGAATTGTACTGACGAAAACGCTTTTGCGGTACTTCCGATCTGGATGTGACGTCATCCTGCGTCATCCCATTTGTAATTTAATATCTTTTATTTATCGCGCTCGTTATATGTAAGTTTATTTGTACATAAATAATATGAATAAGCCTAGAAGGATTTATAAAATATATTTTCTTGAATAATTCAAATAAAACACCAGTTTTATATAATTATTATCTCCATTTATTGTAGTTAGGAAATGAAATTAGGAAAAAACTTTTCTACAAAAGTGTTCAACATTACAAATGATTTCTAAATTCTTTTTCAATTTTTTAAGCACTGTTAGACTCGTACGTTTAGCACATAAAACTTTTTTCAATAAAGAAAGTATAAAATACAAAAACATGACGTCACACTATGGCGGCACAATGGCGGACAGTGCTTTCGGCGCCATATATCGGGCATATTTTTCAATCAACATTTTTATGGGTTTCTACTGTTTAAAATATTAAAATATTAGTTTTTTTAGTGAAAATGAATGATTAAGAAACGATTAGAATGAAGAAAAAAAATAGGTCAAGTAGCCTATTAGAGCTTGATGACCTCAAGGAGCTTATTCTTTTGTAAGAAACATGCCCATTTTTATGGAATCCGAAAGATAACAATAATCCGTCTTGTTTTGCATGCGTTAAGTTTTTAACGCGCATGTGAGTATTATTGCTTCTGCTGCTTTTCTCTTGTAAAAAAAAAAAACTTGTACGAGACGATCTTCCTTATATAAAAAAGTACTCTGTGGATGCCATAGTAGCTAGTGTATCTGCCTACGGTTCGATTCCCGTGTTTAGTCAATCATTTGTAGGTGTTATGTTATAAATATAGGTTTGTTGTCTGCGGTACCCAAATTACAAGCAAGGAATGCTTTGTTCGGGACAAGATTGCGTTGTGAGAATGTGTGAGGAATATTATTTATAATTTATTCTTATCTTATTTTTGCAGAAAAAGGAATAATCTCCCAAGATGCGCAAAACACCGCAGACGTCATTTTATTTTTTGACATCGGTTTGGTTGCGGCATCTGAACCAGGATCCAATCGAAATTTTTTTTGGATCGATAAGGAGCCAAGGATGCCGGAACGTAAACCCTACTCCAGATGGGTTTGAAGCAGCATTTAGCAGCCTTTTAATAAACAGCCTATCTAGTGTCCATGCCCCTGGGGCAAATTGTGAGGTGGATAATTGCCATGCTTTGCATGAAGTTCTCATCACAAGCGGGGCCTGCAAAGAACAAATAAACTGCGAGCTGTCTAAGATTCCGGACATAGAAATTATACCCCTTGAAGACAAAAGTGACCCCCGAATAGTTGGGGGGCTACAATATGTTAGCGGTTATTTTGTTAAAACCGCTAAGAAGAAAGTCTTCAATTCAAGGGTTGTAGTGAATGCAAAAAAAACTTAATGTCCGATCAGGAAGGAGAGTATTTAAAACGTAGAGAGTACGCTAATAAAAAATGGCTTTGCAGTCCCAGCGACTCTCTCTTGAATTGTGTTTCGAATCTGCAGGATATAAATTACACAATAATTAAAAAGTGCTTAGATAAAAAATATTAAAAAAAAATAATTAAAACAGTGATATTTATTCACATACAATTTGATTTCTTAAAATGTGAACTGCATAAAGAAAAATTAATCGATTTTTTAATCAATATATCCTGCAGATTCTTCATTTACAATTACTGTAAGAATATAAATAGAATATTAATGAATAGGAGAGAGTGTGATGATGATACGGATTTGTTTATGCTGAAAGCGAAAAAATTATATATGAAATGTTTTAAAAGAAAAAAATAAATTATATCAATTACGGTTGTCAGTGTTTTATTTATTGAAAAACATCCTATAAAAAGAAACAAAAAGCAACCTAAACCCAGTAACCAATGCTATATGTAGGTATATATATTGACAAAAAGTTGTCAAAACCTACTTCCAGAGAGCGCCACTTGTCTTACCCTATTTGGCCGTCGAGTTGTACCTCTATTCCTATATATAAAAAAGTACTCTGTGGTACTGACGGTGATAATATTGACCGTATAATAGGCAGGGCTTCATAACGTTATCGAATAACAGAAAAAATATCGTTACGTACCGTTATTTTCATAATGGTAGCCAGATAACGTTATTTTTTTAACGATATCTAGTAAAATAACGTTATATTTACCGTTATTATTATAACGTTATTTTTTCGTTATGGCATAACAAAAAAATAACGTTATAATAATAACGGTAAATATAACGTTATTTTCTGGTATCAGGTATGCGATCGTGCACGGTGCACAAAATCTCACTCATATTTAAAATGTAATAAGCGTTATCTGTGAAAATACAAAGAAAAAATACACCTTAAAAGCGTGATTACGTTTAGAAAATTTTCCCGCCTGTCATGACTTTCTTGACGGACTATAACGTTATCAAAGAACATATATTTACCGTTATAAATCCTATATAACGTTATAACATTTACCGTTATTAAATACATTTATAACGTTATTTCTAGTATCGGTTAAATTTTCATAACGTTATCTATGCCCTTGAAGCAATAACGTTATGAAAAAATAACGTTATTTGAAGCCCTGGGATAGTGAATAGTCCCTTTTAATCAACTTAAAAAAAAACGGATTATTTTTGTCATGTCACATGTGTCAATAATTTGACAGAAACAGCTGTTTTTGTTTAAAAAAATATAAAGGCCCTATCGCAAAAGTACGTAATTTAATAATACAACACAAAAGCTTTGTTGTATTTTACTTGTGATTTGTGGAATTTTACCTTCGTTTCTTAATAAATCTTCTAATAAATCTAATCTAAATAACCATGTCAGAAAATTCTGAATTATTCACGACACGTATGCGAAAAGCCACCAGAAAAATACATTCAGTAAGCGATGCTTTGGTTAACGCCAAGTTTGCTATCTGTAAGTTGCACACAAACCATTGTATTTTGTAGTGTTGGGTATTCGTTGTTATTTTGCTATTAATACCAAATTAATACTTTAGATTTAACATTTTGTTTTTGTTTCAGCACTAAGAGATGAAGCCGTTTGGGGTGGTGGACTGTTTGTATTTTACCACATTTTCTCTTATCTTGAAGAAGTAAATAAAAGAATAAACCTTGAAGATTACGACAAATTATTTGTGAATAAAATCTTATACAGGTTGGTACACTCTATGAGTCTATACACATAATTTCTTCTTGTTTAACATTGGTCTTAACAATTGTATTTTAATGTGCCTTTTTACTAAAAATAGAAAGTATTTTATATCGGCGATTGGTCTATGAAAAATGTCATGGTAATAAAGTTGCATTAATAACGTGAGGTGTTTAGGGAGATCGCAGACGGCAGACTTTTTGTGTGATCGATTCTGCGGCGCACATACATTCTGCATGGCCGCGCCCTGCAGAATGTATGTGCACCGCAGATACGATCACACAAAAGTGTGCCGTCTGCGATCTCCCTTAGGGGGGAGGAGGTCGAGTCAAATCTCATCTAATCTCACGTTGGGGAGAGGGGGGGTCTCGGCAAATCTCACTAAATTTTTTCCTTAATAAAATAGTACTATTTTGTTCCATTTTATCCAGATTGTATGTATGCTTAAGATTTAATCGTAAGCGTAATCGTTATACGATTAAGATCATTCACAAATTCATTCGAAAGAACATCTACTGATTGTCTAACCAAACGTTTACGTAAGAAACACACATTTTGAAAAATCTCACGTGAGATTTGTGGGGGGAGGGGGGGTTGAATAAAATCTCACAGAATCTCACCTTTGGGTCAAAAAATTAAAAAAAAAAAATACCTCACGTAATTTATGGACTCCCCCTAACTCGATTGTGGGAATTGCAGACACAATACATTTTAAATTGCTATGCGGCAGCCGGGTGCCTCTTGGGGATTATGGGTTAACAAAGTTACAACACTTAAATAGACAAAGATTTCTAAAGACTGAGATGTAAGATTCAAAGTAGATAAATAGTGAACATATAACATTATACAAAACGTAATCATATGTTTCAGGAAACATGCTTTTGAGGAGGATCTTTATCATTATTTAGGTGAAAACTGGAGCTCCCTTCCTAAGTCACTGGCGCTTGAGAATTACTTGGAGCACCTTCATAATCTAGAACACGAGAACCCTCAGCTACTAATGGCTTATGTGTATCACCTATACCTGGGCTTGCTGAGTGGGGGACAGATTCTTGCTAAGAAGAGACAAATGTTTGGAAATAGTAAGTGAATTTTTAGTGCAGTTACATAAATTTTAATATTTGGAAGTAATAAGTGCTAAATATTCTTAAAAATTTTGTGCCTTTCTCTTACTGAAGGTATGCTTTGTGTTTTTCATGAATAGAATAATCTTTAAAATGTTAAGTAAACTAAATTAAATTATGTTTTTAGAAAATCAAGATGCTTACATTGACAAAGTAACAGATTTTACTGGTGTGGATATTAGTCAAATAAAAACTGAGTTTAAAAATGCCATGAATGAAATTGCTGAGCGAATGTCGGAGGAAGAAAAACAAGCATTCATTGAGGAAAGTAATCAGGTGTTCCTTATGAATAACTTGATTGTGAATTCCGTTGGTGGACAAAACAGAGTTCTTTATAGCATTCTGTACAAGACATCCGCAGTAGTTCTTCTTATTGTAGCAGCTGGGTTAGCTTATAAAATGAACAAATAAGCTAAAGTTACCAAAGAATGCTTATTATTTATTTTGTGATAGTTTTGAGTTACTACATAATTTAGTGTAAGTTTCAAGCATAATTTATTAATGTAAGAAAGTTTTGTTACATCTCAAAGGTTTAATTTGTTTATTAAAAGTCTGATTATCTTAACACTGTTTGAATTTTATATTTATGCAATTGTGGAAAAATGCAATGCAACAATATTTTAAGGATTAATATAAATATTTTTAAGGCTGACTACGTACAAAAGCCAGAAGAATTAGTAAGCATTCTATGCAGCCTGCCTTATATAAAAAAGGTTCGCGAGATATGTGTATCTGGTAGGATACCTTTAGGTTTCATTACATTAAGAATAGATTCATTAATAACAACACGTTTATTACAAAAAATCACCTAATTTACAAAAATAATTTATTGCAACATTAGAAAGCAATACACTACAAATGACTGGAAATTAGCTACAATAATTATACTAGAATACTAATATATTATCTGAAGTTTGGCAAGTTTGGAGGATCCATTGCCATGTCAATAAGTTCGTCAATGTCCTCAGAGTTCCAATAGGACAGCTCCAGCTGAAAAATGAAACATGGTCAGTAAATAATAAGTTACGGTATACTAAAACCACTTAAAACCTTTATAAATAGCAAAAAGCTCTGTATTATACAAGGTTCCTAATATATCATATTGTAAGGTAATAGACCTGGATCCCAAAAGCGTAAGACATAACTTACTTTCTGATGGATGAAACCATAGGTTCTTGGTAGTGCCTCGTGTACTTAGAATACCTGCGAATTTGTGTAGCTCTAAGTGTGACACCTGGTCAGGTACCAGGTACCAAAGTGGACAAAAAATGAGTCTTACATTACTTATTTTCTGATGGCTAATATTTATATATAATTTGTAGAATATTGTTCTGAACTAGTATCATGTAGTGTAAGACACTTTTCAATGACCAAAACTATTATCAGACGTTTTAAAAATAACTTTGTTGCTATTTTTTTTCAAAGGCTTTATTTTTATTTTATAAATTAATATAACACCTTAGAAAACAATACGATATTGCAAGAATTTATTTTCTACTAGCTGTTGCCCGCGACTTTGTCCGTGTCAGCATACTGCATAGTATAGGTAATAACAAAGATGGATAATTTTCCCCTGTTTCCTTACCCAAAGGGTAAAAACGGGACCCGATAATAAAGATATTTCAGCCTGTCCCTCTGTCTGTCTGTCCATATCCAGGCTGTACCTCCCCTTTCTAACATGTAGTGAATATTATTAAAGTATGGATACCATTGAGTATTACGATTATTAATGATTACGATGATTAAAAAATAAACAAATACTTGCTGTTAATTAATTATCCACACTTCCGTACTAATATTATAAATGTGAAAGTGTGTTTGTCTGTCTGGCTGTTACCTCTTCACGTCCCAACCACTGGACCGATTTTGCTGAATTTTGTATGGAGATACTTTAAGTCCCGGGAAAGGACATGGAATACCTTTCATCCCCCGGAAAAATGTACACTTGCCGCGCACTGTAAAAGTAGCAGCGCTGAAAGCACCGCTGTTTTTTTACTTATAAAATAAGGGGGCAAACAAGCAAACGGGTCACCTGACGGAAAGCAACTTTCGTCGACCATCGACATCCGCAACATCAAAAGAGCTGCCGGTGCGTTGCCAGTCTTCAATCAGAGATCAAATCAGAAAATAAGTAAAGTAAGACTCATTTTTTGTCCACTTTGGTACCTGGTACCTGACCAAGTGTCACACTTAGAGCTACACAAATTCGCACGTATTCTAAGTACACGAGGCACTACCAAGAACCTATGGTTTCATCCATCAGAAAGTAAGTTATGTCTTATCCTTTTGGGATCCAGGTCTATAAAAAGAAATTAGACATATCTATGTGTATCACCTACTGCTTTTATTATATAAAATAGTGGCCACTGTAGTGGCACACTTAAAATACCTAGGGGCACCGTTTAAGTAATCATCAAATGTATCCGAGTTTTGTCCTGACTAGCAAATTCCATACATTTTCTGTCAAGTGATTATAAAATAACTACTTGAGTAGAGATAAACTACGATAACATGGCGCGCCCCTCTAAATTACTGTTTCAATGTGTGTAGTCACATCCTTATGAAAGAGTTTGTATGCAGTAAGTATTCAACCAATCAACCAGTACTCGTAATATTTCAGTTAATGTCACTTATTACCAAGATTTGTTGGTCAACTAATCATAACTAGCCGACCGCGCAAGACAACGCACTTCAAACGTTTTGAATTTTGGAGAGGCGCGCCATGTTATCGTAGTTTATCTCTAATGTATTCGATTGTGGTAAGTTACGTACCGGGTCTCTAGCAGCACAGGGGCGGCAATGCAGTCGGCCTGCGCGGCACTCGCAACGCGGCGCGCCGCAGCCGCCGCCGGCCGCCGCGGCGCAGCGCGCGCCCACTACAGACGCGAACCGTCGCGCCGCCCCGCGCTCACCCGACAGACGCGTGCCCGCCCATATTGTACCTGCATACGATTACTCATGAATTATTAAATGAAAAAAAAAATATATAAATAAAGACTTATAGTCTTATTTGGTGTCAAGAAAAACAAAATATTACAAAAAAATATATGCTCTGGTGGCGACAAAATGCTTTAATGTTAAAATTGTAATAATTAAAACTCGGCTTGCTTAAGACAACACTTTTATAAGCAACAACTAATAAAGGCAACAAAATATTTACTAAACAGCGGTGCATCCGTCCCAAACTATGGAATCAACATCTATGATACTATTATTATTACACGTATTATTTTGCTCTATGGAATCAACTTTCGGTCACAAGTTTTCAAATCTGCTACATAAATTGGGCAGTAACAACTAGCATGTATCATAATAATTATATCCTAGAAACACGTAACAAACCAGCAACGACATTACCACAGTTAGTGCGTCGATGAACATACCATTGGTCTCTAGCGCGAGCGTGGTGCACAGCCCCAGTTTGTCCTTAGGCAGTCGGACTTGCTTGCGCAGCGCGCTGTCACCCACCAACCGCTCATAATCCTTGTTCGTGTACGCCAGAGAACTGTCCACACCTGTTTGTTACAAAATATGAGAATTTGTAAGATTCATTTGTTACGAGTTGCAACTAATGCTCGAGTTATAAATAATAATAATAATAAATAAATTGTTTATTCCAATGCGTAGTTGAAAAAATGTTTCATATCTATTAATTTACCTACTTAAACCATATTACTATAGTACTTACTACCGTAATAATTACTTTAAGTTGTCTTTATCACTGATGTCTACGATGCGTGGTGCGAATTATAGAAGTTCAACTTACCAAACAAATATTTAGCGACCCTCTTCTTGGACAGCGTAAAGTCCTCGTTCATCAGTATGTGGAGCGTTATCGAGTTCTCCATCAGGTTGTGATATATAGTCGAATAGTCCAGCTGTGAAAAAAGATATATTTTATATTTTATACAATTAATTAGGTCAAGCCAATTTTCTTGTGACATAGTGGCAACGAACATGCATGTTTTTCCTTGACTAACTTGTCTGAGTACCGATGAGTATAGTACTTCCCTATTTTAGCATGTGTGTAGGCTGGTTGTCATGCATCAATTTTGTAACAGAACACCTTTAGGGTATCTTCGTATGTTGCGACAGGCGTGTGACAGCAGATATTTCTGATTGCTTGTCAATCATATGCTGCATTGCTGTCGCAAGGTACACCTGTCGATTGCTCACGTCGCCAGTGTCGCAGCGGTATGCATGAGCAGCAACGTTACGGCAGCGTGCTTGTGTATCCGCAGCACGCCCGCAGCTGATTTATTGCAGGACTGCTCCTTCTCTGCAGATCTCTGCTGTCAACCGCCTGTCGCATTGCTATCGCAATATACACCTGCCGGGTACTCACGTCGCCGGTGCCGCAGCGGTCGCACGGCATGAGCAGCAGCGCCCGCGGCGCGCCCGCACGGAACGGCAGCGTGCTGGCGTATCGCAGCGCGCCCGCCGCGTCCGACCGCCGCCCGCGACTCGACGACTTGTTGCGAGGCTGCTCCTTTTCTGTAGATAAGATATTTAGGGATCTACGTTTATATAGCTGTTTAGGTAGCGTGCAAGTATTATGTAATGCATTTTTTTAATTTAACCTCCCCTCTGTACAATGCATGGTATTATTTTCTGTTTCACCCTTTGTGAATAGTTACTAATAGGCCAATAATAATAGATTTTATATTATGTTACCCAACCGGTCAATAAATTGACAATATTAGTGTGTATGATAAATATACTCACCGAAGATAATAGTTTCGAAGTGTCTCGGTATGTCTACGGGGTCCGCGAACAGTTCGTTGTGCACGTAGAGCGCGCGCGGGCGAGCGTACACGCCGCGCCCACCGTACGCTACCACTGCGTACCTGCGTGTAAATAGACATATTTTACGTACACGGGTTATGTGTGTTGAGAAGTTTACCGAGAATACTGAATTAAAGAAGTTGTGGAAATGTTTAAAGGATAGCCATTAGCCGTAGTCGTAATTTCCATGACATCACTATAAACTGTTTTCTTGTTTCGTACTTTTTAGAGCGTGTTTTAGTAGTCGGGTTTTGGTTTTGTTAAACTTTATTTTTATTTCAATTAAAATAAAGGGGGGGGGGGGGTTTCGTTCAGCCCCTCCAAGTTCTGGCCGAGGGTGAAGGTACCATATGGTAATTAAATGATACTAAAATGTATGTTTAGTTTAGGGTACAACAGTTGCACTTTCAATTTATAACTTTGTTCCTAAAACAGGAGAATGAGGGATTTTCTTAACTTTTTAATTTGATTGTCAAACAGTTTCCATTTTAATAAACTAGATGGCGTATAGGTAGACAACTATCGGTAATACCAGGGAATACCATCAATAATTGCTACAAAACTGGGCAAAATAATGTTAAATTTGATACATTTCAATTTGAAAAAGACACAATGATATTCCAATGAATAGGATAATAAAGTTATTATAAAGATGTTTTAGTTAGAACTCACGGAAGAAATAGCCCTATTTATCGTTATTCACACCAATGTCACAGGAATTATATATTTTGGTTTTGACCCCATCTTACCTACACTTGTGCACGATAACGGATATTTAATGGCCAATATATTACCAATAATGAACACCAAAAACCCAAATAACACAATTTGGGAAAAAATAATAAAAACCACTCCAACAATAAAAAGTAGAAGAAGTTTGAAAGTAACATGGCCGCCAAAACTGTTGTCACTTGTCAGTTTTCAGTTTGACAAGTTTTTCATCTCAGCGTGTTCCTAAACTATTACCAGTATACTGGCCTAATCGCTTAGGCCAATGATCGCTTAGGATATTTTGACTTATGTCACACTTGACAGTACACTGATATTTTTTAGAAACACAACCAAATTACCTGCAGATAATTTCAGATCGGTGGGGAACCAATAGAAAATCTAGAAGTGTCTATCGTCGCGCCGTCTGGTGGAGATTAAAAGTAAGAAAACCTCTCATTAAAACTCAACACTAACGACGACACTAGATTTTTAGGAGGGGGGGGGGGGGGGGTTCCGGCCTAGGGTGAAGGTACCACATGGTAATTAAATGACACACCATTTTGTTATAAGCAACATTTCCCTCCGACCTCCCCCCTTTCTACACCCCCCCCTCTCCGATCCCCCTCTTCCTATCCCCATCCCCCATCCGATCCCGATTTTATTACAGTTTTATGTGTAAATTGCATTAAAGCGATTTATGAATTCTTGCAATTATAAGGTGATTGCTCGCAAACCCGTGAGAAATAGCTAATATTAATGTTTACATATTCGAAATGTGCTAATAAAGCTCTTTCTTTTGATATACCACACGACACCGTCAGGAAAAATATTTTTTTTGTTCTTTACTATAAAGCCCATAGGAGGCGCTACAGTCAATTTAACATGATACCATGTAGCCTATAACCAGCGGACAATTAAGACGCTTCTAATGATATGTCATTTGTCGAATTCTGATAAGCAGTTTAGAAGTTACGAGGGAACCGATAAACATACATACATACATACAAACATACATACATACATACATACATACATAGCCTGTCAAAATCATAACCCTCCTTTTGCTTTGCCGTAGTCGGGTAAAAAGTACCAGGTTTCAGTTCTTGAAAAGCTTATTACTATGTATATTGAAATAACCAATTATTGGCACTTTGAGTTCATTCTACATAAATTCCTACTATTATGTAGCACTCCTAGCATTTTTTGTAAAATTTTTAAATGCCAATTATAGGATGACTATACCCACTGTTAGGTAGTTTGCCCGACTGGATTAATTTGCGGATCACGTCAATCCTTATACTAATAGGCTCATCGCTACTTGCCTCTTTCACTCTGTATATTATATTGTTGCCATGTACCTATTATCAGAGTAGCCGTTTTGTTGAAGTTTGCTGTCGAAAGTGTCCACGAATAGGTCCATATTCTTCAGTTTCCGCATGTTCTTGTTGCAGGCCTGCGCTTCTACTACGAACACTATGTCGACTGACATCGGCGGGTTTTGTAGTTCAACAAACGAACCCTCCTCTAGCGTGTCCCCTTGTGGAGTTGTGCACCTATAACATAACATTTGTTTAACCCGTCAATCCCCAAGAACAATTAAAAATATATTGTGTCTGCGATACCCACGATGGTGGTGCTACTGTTTAGTAATTACTTCTTCAAGACAACTGTATTTGTAATAATAAAATTTACACGATTAGGACTATAGGAATGTGGTGACATTCGTTTGGGCATAAAACAATTGAGACACAATCCCTTTCACATCTTCCTTCTAGAATCTTGCGCGTATATCTTCTTTATCAGCTTTTATCTCATTTGTAGTATCTGAAGGTATTTGGTCACTTACTGCATACAGTGGTCGGGTACATGCGTGGGCACGTGTTGGTGCGCGCACAGCTCGAGGTACGCATGCGCGAGCGCGCACGCCTCGCCACCACGCACGCATGTATGGTAGAACGGTTCTGCGTCGATCTTAAATAAAAAAAAAAAAGTTTTTTTAAATTTAGAAAATTACACGACGAAACATCTAGTGCTATACTAGGAACACGACACCTAGTGCTATACTAGGAAAACAAAAGTGTTTTCTAATTGAAGCAATAGAGCGCATAATACGGCATAGTGCCTAACGTTGAAATTCAGCAAGGCTTCGAATAAACAAGCACTCTCAATTAAACTAATCCACGTTCCAATTAACCACTAGCACACTTTGGCATTATGCGGCGCTGAGTCGCGATATACGCTCTGCAATTGCAAATAATGAAGACATACGTTATGTTTCCCGCTCTATTACTTTATCGCAGTTCGTAAAAAAAAAAACAGCACTAAAAAATACCACAGAGAAGCAAGGATGCAGTGGCGACACTTTGTTGCTAAAGAACTTGGCGCACTGCGTCTCGTCGACAGTCTGCATGACGGTTGCGTTCGCGTCCGTTTGGACGACGGCCCAACCACGCGCGAGCGCCGCGTCGGTCGCGGCCGAAGTACCGTCAGGTAGGTTGTGTTCGTCAAATTGCTCGTTGTTGTACGTGCCTAGCAGACCGCCGAGAGTGGCGTAGTGCCAACCTGGGAAATTAAAATACACATTTAACATAATATACAGCCGGATAATTAAGGGTCACATGCTACGTGTCGCAACTTACAAACCTCTTTTAAATAAGCCATTTTTTGGAAAAATTTATAAAAATGCAACGTGAATTCCCCCCCCAAGACGGTAACGACGCGCGACGGGTGATTATTTCATAGAAAAGAATTGACACGTCTAATGGGATAAAAAGTCGGCCGTACTTTTGGTAGAGTTATGTCAAATAAAAGTTATTTATGATTTCTTTTGGCCTCTGAAGTCTGAACCTAACCAAATTATGTATTTACGCCATCCGCCTATGCCTAATTGTTTCCTATATTACTCACCTGACACCTGCAGCTTGCACGTGCGGAACACCAGATGGCATTCCACAGCGAGGCCGGCGGCGCCCTCCACCGTGATGGTGTCGCCCTGCCGGTCCACCACCAGCCCGTCCACCGCCGCAGGCAGGTTCAGCGGCACAGAGCGGTCCAGTGTCACTTGCTGGTGAGCACAGATAAAAAAAACAGGTATGAAACATAATATGCGGCAGACTGATTGCCTGTAGGCATTAGAAGCACAATGCAATGGTGCAAGCAATATCAAAACATAACCCCTTTTTTGGAGTCGTATTTAAGCCGTAGTCAATCAAACACAAAACGAATAGCCAAAAAATTGGTCTAAAAGTTGAATATATGAATTGTTATTGTCATATCAAACAATGGTTCCTAGCAGCATAATAAAGTTGTTGCGATTTGCGATGCGATAGCGTCCTCGTCAGCGTCACTTCTAACATTTGTATGTACACATACATGAGTGAAGTACCTCAATGTCACTCACCTGTTTATACATGTCTATGGATATGAGATGGCTTCTAGACAAAAGCAGTAGATTGTATTTGCCCGGCTCCGCAGCATCGAGCAGCACAGTGAAGTTGTCGTGGTTTGCGGCGCGCGTCAGCAGGTATGTGCCCGCTTGCGTCACAGTTATAACCTCCTTGTCGAACGTCACTAGGGTACCGCCCGCTGTCACCATTGCTATACCTGTAATTGTTTATTTATTGTCTAGAAAAATATTTGGAAATTGGGAATTTTTATGCGTCAATTAAACGCATAGTTTGTCCGCATGATGGTAAGCCACGGCCCACGGCCTGCTAAGAATTTGCGTCACTGGTCTTTAAGATCCCGAAATTCCCTTGGGCCTCTTTTTTACACGACGCAACTTCACGCTGATTTTTCGGTTTGTGTGTGTTCATTTGATTGCGCCAACCCAATAATTTATATAAATTATGCGCCATGACACTTGTTTAATCCGGGTAAATGTCACGAAATTTACGATAAAACGGCTTTTATATAATTCTTACCTTCAAATGGCGGTATGACGTTGTTGATATCGAGATATGGGCGTATCTCGTAATAATACGCCCATATCGACCTGTTGCTCGTCAGCCATTGGTCGAGCGTGTCCCGCACGGCGCGGTACTCGCTAACTTCACTGAAGTCCGGGGTTTGGTTGAACGCGTGCCAGGACATCGGCAGCTTCTGTTCTAGCAGGATCTCGCCTTTACGCGGGTCGAATATGAAATTCGTTTTCGGTGTGCGGTGGCTGGAAATAGATATTAGTTGATACTTTTGCTAAAAGATGGCGCCCATTTAAGTTTGTTTTGCCGGTTAATTTTAGCGTGTTAGATTTCTACTAATACACATTCCGAACCAAATTCTTAAGTTTCAACCATACAAAATTATTTATGAGTAAGTTTGAATTTAGTGGTGATCAATCAAAGCAGTGGTCGCATAGAAATTCCTCTCAATCAATTCACAAAATGAATTGTCAAAACTGTCAAACTCCCGAATGTCAAATTTAGACCAATTCAATTGGTCTAAATTCGTACTAATTTGACATTCCTGACTGACAGTTTTGACAATTCATTTTGTGAATTGATTGAGAGGAATTGCTATGTGACCATTTTAGCTCCGCAGTATGCACGTTGGTTTGACATTATGCATTACAAAATACAATGCTGTTTTATTATACCAAGACCGCATCGAAACTATATTAAGGCGTCTCCCAGACAGACGCGGCCTGCGGTGGCGGTGACGGTGGTGGTCAGTCGGATGCCTTGGCCGCGTGTGTCTGTGTCATTCCTAGAACTCTCAAGTCATCCAGCTGACCGACACCGCCACCGCCACCGCAGGCCGCGTCTGTTTGTGAGACGCTTAAAGCTGTATAACACAGTTTTGTTCGATTATAGTTTGTTCGTTTTAAGATGATATGCGTGACACATTATAATTGACAGTAGTAGGGAAGTTACCTAAAAAAATTAATCGAATAATTTAAAAATATCGAATCACCTCGTAAAGGAATTGCAATCGAAATTATCGATTTCGTACTGATGTTTTAGAGTGAAGCCGGCGATTTAAGATGGCCGCCCTTTTTTATCGATTTGATTTTGATTCAACTGTGTCAATCTCTATTGACATAAGTTCCGTTTCATGCATCTGACATTTTTCAAATATTTTCGTAACAATAATTTTATACTCCTATTTCAGAGTTAATATTTATAATTTTATATCAATAAGTTAGCATTTAGCAACTTTTCATTTTTATTCATTTACAATTACAGGAAACATTTATTTTTGTAGATGGAATATAATTTATTACATTCTGATTTTTTTTGTTTTCTTGTAAAAAAAATCCGTAGCAAGGAATATGAGAACTGTCACCCATATCATCTTAGAACGAACAAACTATAAAATAGTAGTATCGAGGTAAAGTAGTTAACTTACATTTCTTCGTACTGCAGCGCTGTCTTGGCCAAATCTGTCAGCTTGGCGTATAGGATCTCCCAAACGGTGTCGCAAGCCTCACCGATTAGGAAGTAATCGTACCACCATTTCAGACGTTCATAAGCCTCGTTGTACTAAAAAATGAAATTGTATTTTGCTTTATACGCTGCGCAATTATCTTAACGTATTTGATGTTTTTGTTTGCGTGTCACGTGACTTTTCCAATGTGGCAGAAAAAGACGAGTACACCATCGTTTCTTAATGTGTAAATAGTTTTATTAGTAACTAGATGACGCCGGATCTCCGTTGCGCAAAAAACATTTATCGTGCTGGAACCGCACATTTTATCGGGACGAAAAGTATCCTGTGTCCTTTCCTGGGCCTCAAAGTATCTCCATACTAAATTTCAGTACAATCGGTTCAGCGGTTTGGGCGTGAAGAGGTGACAGACAGACACACTTCCGCATTTATATAATATTATATTAGTATGAATGTTAATTTTCGTTATAATATAATACATGTTGTTCATTTAAACCTAAATCAATTTACTTTAAAACAAAAGCATACCTTAGCCCTGACGTATTCCACTTGTGGCGTCTTAAGGAATGTCTCCCAGGCGTTTTTAAACTCATTGTACAGTTGCGTAAACTCGTCCGTGAATGGTATATATTTCTCTATCTTACCCCACACCACGTTCCACAGTTTCTTGGAGTACTTCTTTATGTTCGTTATAATGTCGTTGTTCACTAGGTCTTTGTGTATTCTGAGGAAAAAACTACTTGTTTAAGCATGACTCCGGTGGTTTGGTTTATTGTGTGAACATCATTCCTTCTCTTTCAAAAATTTGATTCCCGTTTCCCGCGACTTCGTCCGCGTTAGCATAGTATAATAACGGAGATGGCTTTCATGTTCCTAACTTCAGAAATGACGGACTTTCATTCAAACTTTCAACCCCTATTTCACCCCCTTCGGGGTGAAATAGGGGTCTACTTAATAAAACAACTCTATGAATGATGAATTGAAGATTGAAAAGATATACATATTGTAATCACATGACATCAATTTTTAAAGCAAAAAAAAAAAGTGAAACACTAAGGGTCTAAGCTTACTAGGGTGAATTACGCCGGCGTAAATTCCGCCGCGTTTAAATTGCATACAAAATACGGGCCGAATACTAGGGGTGACACACTATTACGTCGCGTTTTGTATGCGTTTGACATTTGCGGCGGAGATTACGCCGCACCGGCGTGATTCAGCCTAGTGTGTTTAGACACTTACCGATCCATTTCATGGCCAAAAGTCGATACATAATTGAAGTATGGCGTGTCAGTAAATTCAGCCGTTCTCTCGTGGAAGAAATCCATCACCCCCTTCCATATAGTCACAACAAAACCTTCTGTATAATGTACAACCTTGAAGAAAAGCGGTTCTACGGACTTGAGTAGATCATGCCAATATTTGGACAACCGAGTGGTAGCATTCACCCAAGTCTCCTCCCAGTACTCCAAAAACTTCATGTGGAGATGCCGAATGAAGTTGTCGTATTGCATTATCATGGACTCCAGTTTCTCCGATACGAGCTCCATTAAATCCGCTTCGAGTATTTTATTAATCGATTCTAGGAAATTCGAGTAGGACGCCTTAATCGAGTCGACTACGAACGTTAAGCTCTGTTTGATGGATCTGCTAGTATTACCCATCATCCCCCACATGTCGTTAACGAATCCTGGAAGACTCTCCAAATGATTCCTTATGGCCATCTCGTCGAGAACATAGTAAGTGAATTCCACGATATCTTTTACATAGAAGTCGTTATTGTCGTACGACTCGTTCAAAAATCGTTCAAACTCGTCCAAATCGTCCTTGATCACGTGCAAATCGTTCAAATCGTCGAGGAAATCACGAACTCGGGGTTTCGCATCGTTCCAGATATTTCTTAGAGCAACATGCGCTTCCATTGGCGCTTCCTTAACTATGACTAGTGTTTCGTTTATTTGGGAGTATAACAGCTTTAGAACATAAACGGCTTGGGACTTAGCCTCGCCAAACATCTCGGGTCGCCACACCACGGCGCTTGTAAGCAAACGCGAGTGGTTCAAACGTACGTACGACGCTAAATCCACAGTTATGACATCATCGTAGTTTCGCCACGCGTCCAATCTCGCTGACCGCGTGTCAATGATCTTTCCAATCGTGTGATATGAGATGTCTGAAATGAAAGGAAAATGTTAGCGCTTGATCCTACAACTGAAATTTGAGGCGGTACATACACAGCCTCATATAATGTATGTTGCATATATGTATATTAAACTAGATGATGTCCGTTCGTCTTCATTGGATATATACGTGGGAGAGCCATGCTTCAGCACGAATGGGCCGGCTCGACCAGAGAAATACCACGTTCTCACAGAAAACCGGCGTGAAACAGCGCTTGCGCTGTGTTTCGCCGAGTGAGTGAGTTTACCGGAGACCCAATCCCTAACCTATTCCCTTTCCTTCCCTATTCCCTTCCCATCCCATCCCTACCCTCCCCTATTACCCTATTCCCTCTTAAAAATATAGAATATATTAGTATGCAAATTTAAATCATATTATATTTTTACTATAACATTATTATGTATTTTTATTTTTTATTTTTTTATCAATTATTACTAATTATAATAATCACACAGTGTGCCTGAAGTAGCCTGTCCAACACTGACAAAAAATGGGTCCACAGAATATCAGGGGCTGTGATACCCCCTGTCATGAACCTGAGCGGATTCCATTTCGACGGTTTGAGCATTACACTACCTACCAATTTATCTCTAAATGCGCCTTGTTTATTTAGCACTATTGTCTTCTTTTTCTGTTTTTGTTTTGAATTTGTTGTTTTTGTGCTTTTGTTTTATCTAGTTACCATCATAGTATTTGTCTGTATCCTGTATGTTTTAAAAATCTTGATTGTTTGTATTGTGTCGTATTTTTTTTCTTTTTATTTTAATTGTTTGTAACTTTGTGTAATGTTCAAATTTTTGTTGAATAAACGTTTATTTATTTATTTATTTAAAAGGCCGGCAACGCACCTGCAGCTCTTATGATGTTGCGAGTGTCCATGGGCGACGGAAGTTGCTTTACATCAGGTGACCCGTTTGCTCGTTTGCCCCTTTATTTCATATAAAAAAATGGATTATGGAAGTATCAAGACTCACCATCCGTGCTATTATAATGTGCCCACACCGCCTTGTCTCGCATGGAGAGCTCGGCGTACATTGTGTCGTTGGCGTCGGGACGCACGACGATGCCGCGCGCGCGGTAATGCGGGTACGTCAACTCCCATGAACCGTTCACTTTGTAGAAGTATGTTTCGTTTTGACGCTGAAATATATTAAATGGTTATTATTCATTATTCCTGTGTTATTTAGTGGACTTCTTACTAATAAAGATTATTAACGCAACGTTTTACTATTCCAAGGTCCACTGTATTGGTCTGTCATGTAATTTTTCCAATGAACCAGAAAAAGATAAGCAGACTATCTATAGGAATTCGCCGTGTAAACATTTTCATTAGAAAGGGGACATAGTTTTCAGAGTGAGATATGGGTACAGCTTTATATTTCTCTTGTTAATGTAGCCGTATGTATTTTGAACTATTTAATCATCACGATTCAGTAACTTTACCAAAGTTATAAGTACGGTACTTTTAACAGTTTATGTTTACTACTAAAATAGATTAAGATTAATCGTAATAAACAAATAACGTACCTCCCAATTAACAGAGTTGTTATTCAAATCCACCAACAGCTTGTTGCTTCTCAACTTCTCGTAGAACATAGTCTTTTGGAACCTGTAGTAGTTATATAGGTTGTACCAGCGGCTATGTATGTTCACATCGGACACCATATCTAGGTCCAAACTAGTAGAGGGGTGCGTGCACTTGAGAGCGAACTTGTAGTCTCGTATCGGTCCATTAGAATTGTCAGTGAGAATGGACTTGAGTTTCAAGTATTCGTTCTCGTAGTCCGAGTATTGCAACTCAAGTGACAAGTTCGACATGACCGATGGCGTGGACACGTATTGGCCTTCTAGTGTTACGTCCTGAAATAAATTAGACATTTTAAAGATAGTCAATTATTTGTAAGATATTTACGAACAATGTAGTAACAACGGTTGGATTATCCACTCCATTAAGTTATGAAAATAAAAGAGCAGTGTTTCAAGTGATTTGGTCACTTGGTTTCGGCAAACCCTACGATACTCTAATCGGTGTGAGCATAGACTAAGGAAATATGTGTGAGTGGTATAATATTATCAATATTCTAGGTGTAATTTTTCACTACACCTTGTCGGCACGAAATAGTATTTTTCACTCTTAATTATGGCGAGACAACTGAGTAGCCAAAAAGGCCTTAAAAGACGTTTGCATCTTTAATCAAAATTACGGCTAGACATCTAAACGCCCTAAAAGACGTTTGTACCTTTCTAAATGACGGATGCGACAGCGCCAACTTCACATCATGCCTCGTACCCTCGGGTACAGGCGGGCTGTCCCAGCGTGCACGTAACTCCGCCGTATTGTTCTCAGCGCGCACGTTCCATAACAGCTGTGCGTGCGCATCCAACGACGCGTCCTGCAGGCTGTACTCGCCCGTCAGCGCAAACTCCCGCCGAGGATAGTTTACTCTGAGCACCGCGCGCTGCGACTCCGTGTCCGCCTGACAGAAATATTTTTAGTTGAATTTTTTAAATAAACAAACTATATGCATAGTGTTTGAATAAATCTATACCAATATTATTAATGCGAAAGTAAGTATATCTATAATTTTTTTTACTTTTTTACACCTTCAGCGCTGAAACTACTTTGAATAATCTCAAACAGGACATAAGAGATCTTTGCAAGAAAGTATACACTATATTTTTAAAGGAATTTAAGCGCAATAACTTTGCGAGCAACCTCCAGACTTCTTTCAAACATTTAAGACATTAATATTCAATCGGTACGTCATTGATACCTTTTGTCAATTAGCTAATCTGATGACGATTGAAGACATATTTCGTAATTCGAATACAGTATAAAATTCTCACCACACTTAAATTCGTCACGTGTATATCATAATTGATCCAGACATCCTCAGCCCACGTGACCTTCGATCCCTGCTTCAGCTCGTTGTCAACAGCCTCGTACTTGTTGTCGAACTTCCAGGTACGGTTCCCTTGGATCGCGGTCAGTTTGATGACTTTCCCGATCTCGTACGTGTGTACGTCCAACTTGCCCGTCACGTTGAATTTCGTCGCGTTGTGGAGGTGGAATATCGTCGCTTGTTTTACGTCCTAAAATAAAATATAGATAACATGTAGTAAAAGAGTAATTACGTTCATCATTTCAAAACCAAAATTGTGACGTCATAATAGTACTGCCACGTTGTGACGCAGTTTTGACGCACCATTGAAATTTCACTTTCGATGCGCCAAAAGGAGTTTTACCTTAAATATATTCGCCTTTATTAACAAGTATTAAACAGTAGTAAGAAACTTATAGATTACTTACAATGCTGCCAGTATCATCAAATTCACGGATGTATTTAATTCCGACAGGTGTGTGCACGTTTTCCACCTCTATATCCATAGTAGCAAGGTCCAGATTCCTCTCGCTCTTACTCAGAACTTGATTAAACGAACTCTTAACGAATCTTTCATTATCGAAGTCAATCGTCGCGTTTCCATTGCTTGTTTTGTCGCCCTCCAGATAGTAGTACTCTGTGTTGACCAAATGTCTAGTGTTCAATGGAATAGACATAGAAATAGCTCCAGTCTGCGTGAAACCTTTCTCTTGTTTCTGGTACTTATGTGTCGTGTTTATGGTCGCAGTTTTGTTCGGCCAGAACAAGTCTACTTTGTTGTCAGACTTTTCTTCTTCATTATTTATCTGTAGGATATAGAATATTATAGTTTTAAATGTATGTAAAATAATAATTATGAATATTATAAGCTAAGCGAGTTATACTTACGTTAAATATAGACTTTAACCATGGAAGAGTGTGGAAGGGTGTTGAGAAGTTGAAATGTCCGTCGGTGTGTTTAAAACCTCCGTAGCGAAGATCCAGCTCTCCTATTTGACTGTTACCTGGGCGATACATCACACCCCTAAAAATACAAGCTATTAGTTATGATAATTTATGGCTTGTTTTACAGTAGTGTAAAGGTCATCGCACATTTATAAGCACGCATGCGCCGAACACGCCTCATTTTAGAATTAGTTGTATTGTTACGGACACACAGAGCCATCTAGCGTCGAACCAGCAAAACTTATCGAGGGGACACTACACAGACAACATAAATTCCCTACTCGAAACTAGATGGCGTTAGGTGGTACATGCTCGAACCTTTACTTGTTTACGCAAATCGTGGAATGTTCTCGTACAGTCTACAGGGCTCGCCTCGACTCATAAACAGCCACAGGTAGACGGGCCGGCAATTCAGTTCGATACGAGCTATCATCGAGGCGACTTCGAAGTGAAAACAAGTGATCAACAGTGAGTGATTGTGATAGTGAACCAGTGAACCTACGACTCGGCTACGACCTAGGATAGTGATAGTGCAGTGATTTGGATCTAGTGCTTAGTGTTTAGTTCCTACTTCCTAGTGTTAATAAAGTCTTCAAGTGAGTCAGCAGGTCTTTTTCTCCGAATCCTTCGAACCCTAGCACGTAACAGTATGAAATGATGTGAAACCTCACACATTCGTCCGCACCGTACGCGCTGAATTCCGTGTACTATACGGCGCGACCGACGCGTACGGTGATGGCAAATGTGCAGTCAGCTTAAAAGTTAAAACATTAATTAACTTGTACGAAACACGCACAACTCCGTAAAATATCTTTAGACTTATATGCGAAAGCGAATCAGGGAATCAGGGAAATCTTCGTGTCTTGTTCGGCCGTCGTGTCTAAAAGATCTAAAATTTACATAGACATTTTTGTATTCGTAAATTGAGTTATGGATCAAATAGATTTTTTATGATTCTTGCACTCGCAAAACTAGTGACATTTTAAATTCTCTTTATACAGACTTCAACTTACTTGAGAACATCGTAGTGGTGTAGCAAATCCTTCTGATAGGAGCCCTTAAGGGAGAAAGTGGGCTGGCCGACATAGTAAGGCGTGTTCAGTATATAGTCGAGATACTTGGAATAGTTGCCTTCCCAGCGGTAAGAGACTAAGTTGTCCACGTTCTTGTACGCAGAGTTTGACGTCCATGTTATTGTCGAGTTACCGTCGAAACTTTCAAGGCCTTGTAATACCTGCAAGGGTATGAAAGTTAGAAAGAGGAACAAAATTGTGGACACAAATATACAATATGGTTATGGTTGGGATTAGAGATAGGTTTAGTGGCCAAAATGCTCAAAATCATATTTTAATTGTAATTGATGGTTTTATATATATTTTTTTTAGTTAAAGACCATCAATTTCAATACAAATATCCACTATCGCCGTTACCTTTTACCAATAGCCTCGCAAGTACGTGGTATATATTGTTAGCGCGACGCAACTGAGACGTTCACGTCCGCATGCAACGAATTCATGATTCGGCACTCCATTAAAATTATTATCATAACTCCATCATGATATCATAACTTTATTATAAAACCATATTAACCGTTGCAGTGACACCGGCGCGCACTTTAGTATTGTCCGTGGTGTATAATGCACGCAGCTCGAGCGGGCGCGACGCCTTTGCGGCTCTCGCATCCACACGCAACAAGTGCACGTCAATGTTCCACCGCGAGAGTATTATATTTATTAATTCGGTACTCCATTATATAAAATTTTTACTAATTAACCATATTTACCGTTGCAGTGACACCGGCTCGAATTTTTGTCTTATCGGTGGTGTATAGTGCACGCAGCTCGAGCGGGCGCGACGCCTCTGCGGCTCTCGCGTCCACACGCAACGAGTGCACGTCAATGTTTGGACGCGGGAGTATTGCGTTGACAGCCAGCGCCATACGACGGTCCATCATGAGACCGAATGATGCGTTAGCGCCGATTCTAAATAAGATAAAAATATTTTTCGTAAATAAGAACACCTCAATTGAAAGTTACAAGGATTTTTCGTGGATGCCTGAAGTGGGCAAATGTTTATGTGATATCTTAATTTGTCCATACCATAGATACCTTAAAGATTTAAGGTGAAGAAAAAAATGTTCACTCACTGCCACACATGGTCCAAGTCCATTCTGAAGCCCGCGTTGGTCCGAGGTAGTCCATCGGGCAGAGTATCGTTGCCGAAGAATATGTCCAAATCTATGCTCCTGTGTATTTGCTTTACCAGCTGTTGACCTAATGCCTAAAACATTATCGCTTATTTTTAACCCACTACAGTGAAGTAAAAAAGACAACGTTTTGCAATGTACCGACTGTACTACTTGTCTAATTTTGATAAAGGTGTCAATTTAGACATGTAAAAAGGTTCGAGTAATATAAAAATCAGCTTATATTATAGTATTAGAGACTGTTTCACCGCTTCCTGATAAGGTGCCCGATAGGCTTATTTGACAGATTCTATGTGTCAAGTTAAGTGGTGGATTGCCTTATCAGGAAGCGGTGAAACAGGCCCTTATAGTTATACTTAAAAGTTGCAGTTATTGGTTTGTAGCATTTTTAAAAACTTACTCGAATAAACAAATCTTGTAGAAGGAAACTCCACTTTAGATCCCCATTACCTTTCATGTCTGGTAGTTCGTATTTACATAATAAGTAACCTGTTTTTGGTCCAAATCTGAAATAATCGTTTATGCAGTTAGCATATTACTATTATTTTTTATTTATTAGAGTTACATCAACAAAAATATGTTTGGTTGGTTTTAATAATACATTTCTGTCAAGCCGGCATGGTGATTACTGAAAATGCGATAGAATATCTGCTGTCTTCATTAATTTTGTATACAATAATTCTGACAGACAGCAGATAATATGCAGCTGCTGTTAACAAGATACGCAATAAACCTGCAAATACACTTACATAAAATCAGCGTTAGCCTTAACGAAGCTGAGTTTCTGTAGGGGCGTAGCCGCCTGTACGCTCAGTACGCGCCGCAGACCGGGGTACATGTCTACGCGAGACTTTATGTATATCTCCTTAGCCTTCATCTTGGGCAAATCGACCTGTCAAACGAAGTAGAAAATTAAGATAAAAGTAGATAATATATGCGTGTAACTGTGTACCTAAAACAATTTCAAAGTTTTGATATTGTAGTTCAGGAAAATTGACACAATAAAATCTAGTTTTTTTTTGTGCTGGATTTTATTGTGTCCAAAATACGGAGTATATTTTGGAATCCAAAATATATTTATGTAAATAATAAAAATAAATAAATTCTTCATCAGTATTTAAGCTTAGCTTAGGAAAGACCCCAGATGCTTAGCAGTAAGTCGGCGAGAGAAGGAGAAGGGAAAGAGTTATTTATTTTATGAATAAAAAATGCCGTTATCAATGTCTAAGGTGGAGAATGCACTGGAGAAGGTCTCTGAATGGGGTAGACGTAACTTGGTCCAATTCAACGCCGCCAAGACACAAGTCTGCGCGTTCACCACTAAAAAGTCACCAATGGTCGTATATCCTCGTTTCGAGGGCACATCTTTAACCATCTCCCCTGGCATTGAGATACTTGGCGTCAACATATCGAGCGAAGTCCAGTTCCGATATCATCTAGAGGGTAAGGCCAAATTAGCCTCGAAGAAGCTTGGTGTTCTTAACAGAGCGAGACAGTACTTCAGTCCGGACCAACGCCTACAACTCTACAAGGCGCAGGTTCGGCCTCATATGGAATATTGTTCTCATCTAGCAGGGGCGCCAAAATACCAACTGCTCCCTCTGGATCGTATCCAACGAAGGGCCGCTCGAATTGTTGACTGCTATAGTGTTTCAAACAGCTTGGACCCCTTGGAATTACGCCGAGATGTAGCTTCACTCTGCATCCTCTATCGGTTGTATCACGGGGAGTGCTCTGAGGAGTTGTTCGGAATCATACCACCTGCAACTTTTCGCCATCGTACCACGCGAAAAATATACCATCCTCATCACCTTGATGAGTGGCGGTCTTCCACAGTGCGTTTTTCGCGTAACTTTCTGCCGCGCACTGTAAAACTCTGGAATGAACTGTCACCAGTAGTATTTCCGGACCTATACGACCTGCAAACCTTCAAGAGCGTATTCCCTCTTAAAAGGCCGGCAACGCACCTGCAGCTCTTCTGATGTTGCGAGTGTCCATGGGCGACGGTAGTTGCTTACCATCAGGTGACCCGTTTGCTCGTTTGCGCCCTTATTTAATTAAAAAAAAAAAATGTTTACCCAAAACACAAAATTATTACCTTGAAGGATATATCGGTGAAGTTCTGTTGGAAGTCCGCTCGTGCGTGCGCGGTTGCGTGCACGGGCTCAGCGACGTGCGCGGACACGCCATACGTGGTTGTATCCGCAGTGAACTTCACGCGCACCGATATGGGCGGCCCTTGACCCTTGGGGACGAGTGACAGGGCTATCTGAAAGGTTATTTTAGATTGATACATCAAAGCGGCTGTGACAGACAGGCAAAAAGCTATGGGCGAAAAGCTCATAAGACGATATAACATGCCATAACATGACATCATATCACATCAGATCATATTATCGTGATATAATGTCTCAAGTTATGGTCCGTATGATAGCAGGAGTTTTAAAAAAAAAAAAATTAAAATGTTAAATTAGACGTTTCAAATCTTACCTCTAAAGGTTGTCGTTTGGTAACTTTTCCAGTTATGCTGTACTCCATGGTATCACTCACAAAGGAGCCTCTTATGTCATCTTTTTCAAATTCTCCTAGGATTTTCATTGCCCTGTTGACAAAACAAATTGTGAATCAGATGAATTAGACAGAAGCGATAAAAATATATGTTTCCGTTTAGCTAAGCTATAAGCTAGTATTAAAAAAATACCTTAGACCCTTATGTGGACTGCTAAGAGTCAGGCTGATAGAAGACGGCCACTGATCAGCCTTCAGGGAGTAGAAGTTGTTTTCGCTGTTGAAGTCTATAGTCAGGGTCTTTTGGTTGTTTTCTTCACTGTACAGTAGAGCTGTTTCCGCCGGGGAGAGAACCGGAACTAGAGCACCGCGGGCTTTGAACCGGATGTAGCGGGACGGCGGCGGCCGCCATACTACGTCAGCGAATACCTGATTTCAATTTGTTTGATTTAAAGGGTAGCAGATAAGTAGGAGTTAATTACTCAATATATTGCGTTTAATTTTTGTACTGTCAAAGAAATTCATGGCAGATTCTACGAAATTTAGTTGGGTTATGTCAAGACATTGACTAGATACAACCCAACCAAATTACGTAAGTCTGCCATATTCTGTTCATGAATCAATTTCTCTGGTCGTAGAAAAAAGTTTTGAAGATTTAAAATATTTAAGTATTTAAATTTTTAAAGCTTCTAAATATTTTTGAATTTAATTATTTTTAGTTATCTATACTTAATTCTACCGTCTTGACGAAAAGTGCAATAAGTTGAGTATACCACATTCGTTTTTCATTTTATTTCTGCTATCAGAAACTTACGTAATTATTCTGATCGCCTTGTTCTATTTGAATACCACCACAGAGGACGTTCTCAAGGTCCGAGAAATCTTTCTTGAATTCCATCTTGATGAAGTAGTCTTCCAGGTATGGCGAGGTGAGATTCAGACTGCCAGACGTCTCCACGAATGGGTCATCCAACTAAAAATATAGACATTATTTTAATTCAGTTCATACATAATAATAATCAGATATCAAGTAATAATAAAATAATATTCACTCCTTCAAAACTACACATATTTCCCAAATGAATTATGTAACAGTAAGGCAAATAGGCAGTATTTTCAATACAATGCATTGTTTTACACCTCGTGCATGTGTATATATATAATTATATGTGTGTGTTTGTTACCTCGAGGCGCGCTCTCGACGTGACGCTAAACGACGGCATAGCGAGGTCTGCAGCGAGTTTCCACAGCGCGCCCTCGAGCCGGGCGGACACGCGCGCCTCGAGCGCCGGCAGCACCGCAAGCGGTGTCGCCACCGCTACGGACGCCAGGTGCGCGCGGTACGCATCGTCCTCGCCTATCTCGTTCATGTAGAACGTTTTGTAGGAAATCTGCGACAAATATCAATGGTTTCTTCTTTATAACCACTTGTGTAAATATAACCTTTAATAATATTTAAATGCGAAAATGTGTCTGACTGTTTATCGTCGCTGTTACGTCGGCTGAACCAAATCAGATGAAATTTGTTATCGAGAGTCGGTAAAGGATATAGAAAAGTTTTATCGCAGAAAATTTTCGGCACAACGGAGTTTAGGGCATAATCCAGTAGATTAACATTTTTACCTCCTTGTCTCTCTCGCTTTAGTATTGAAAAAATGAACTGAAATATCCCATTAAAGAAAGCAACGACAGAAGAAACGGTTAATTGACTAATTAAATTAGCTTTGGAATATAATATGAATGTACCTCATGCCAATATGTCCCGTTGTAGAGTAGCGCGACCCATGTAACGTTGAACTTCTCTCCGATAGTAATGTCCACGGTGTACACGGACTTCAACTCTTTCACCGCTTGGAACGGAGTCACTAGGTTCAGTGTATTCCTCATCACTGTGTATTCCTTTAACAACAGAAATGTTAATAATTTTAGCAAATTTTTGCTCATCGTACGCATTTCCACGTCTAATAAGTCGCAAGCGGGCATGCATACGTCGTCGATGGACGTACGTGCTTATAGACACGATAGATACTTAATCTTTGAAATAATATTTTTTACCTCAAGAATGAAAACATCTGTCAGCACAATAGGTGGTTTCTCTGGTAAATGGAGAGTTGCATTCGCTTCTATAATGTCTTCTTCGTCAGGGCCTACGAACTGAAAAAATACATAAGCAAATGCCAGTATTTTGAAATTCAAATTCAATTTAAAATATACAAAATAAGAAATACTATAAAATAAGAAAGTTATTGTAAACAGCTTACCTTCATCAAATGTGCGTGGAATGTAATAGTAGGATAGTATAAAGTATCTAAAACAATATTGGCAGAAGTGTCAAAGTTGTCCACTATCATATCTGGGTTCGATGGTTTCTTCTGCAGCCTGTCCCGAATCACTTCTACTAGACCCTTGCCTGCGTCCACTAAGAGTATAGCTACGCCGAACTTAAAAGAAAAAAAAGGTAAGGTAACGGAAAAAAATGTGCGTACACAATTTGCGTACGCGTGCACGCTCGTAGTTTAGTAAATAGTTTTTTGAATATTTATCTATCTTTATAAATTACAAGGTAAATTAAGTACAAAAAATGTATTATCAAAAATATTTTACACCTATAATATTTACCTTGTGTTTGGAGAGTCTGAGCGATAATTCAGTGTCGAGTCCATTGCCGTAAACGTTTTTAAGTACAAGACCGTTTTCTTCAAAGTTCTCTAATGGAGTATACAACTTGTAAACGTAAACGAAGTTGAGAATCGAGCGATAGTGCCAAATGCCCGTTACACCGAAATCCATTGTACCCCATCCTACTCTGAAGTCCACCTAAAACAATTAATAAAGCTTTGTATTTGCGTTCGACCTTTTTTAATAGAAGAGAGAGAAAGAGAAAGTGAGAGAGAGAGAGAGAGAGAGAGAGAGAAATACAACATTCTTGTGTTGATTTAATTGAGCTTTCGATTAATTTGTGTAGTTGTTATAAACCTTACCTCTTCGCTAGCTCGCCTTGCCGTTATCATAGCTCGGTTTAAGTACTCTATGGGTAGAGCGACATGTCCGAATATTTGGAAGTCTTGTAGGGAAGTCAGCTTCAATAAAACTTCGATACCTGAAGACACATGGATTAGATTCACACAGCTAATATAAGACGTATAAGGGTTGGACCTCATCTGGCAGCACGGAATCGCCTTTTGCAGTCGCCTTTTCTCTTTCTGTCGCTTAGAACTGCCACTTGCTAGACCGAGACAGAAAGCATAATAATAAATCGCCTCGAGCATTCCGCCGCGTGCTATCGGCACGCGGCGGAATCCTCGAGGCGATCGGCATCACGGACAAAATGCAATGGTCGGCAGGGAGACTCCGGAACGCGGAAGCGCGCGATAGCATGCTAACGCATCCTTTCACTTTCGCATCCGATGCACGTTCGCATGCGGCAGCACACTGCAGCACGTGGTAGCACAGGCGGAACAAATGCGATTCCGTGCTGCCAGATGAGGTCCAACCCTTAAGGTCTACTTGTCTATTTCGGCACATTGTCAGTCACTTGACAGAACACAAACTTTATTAGAATGAAGCATGATACAATATGTCAGAAGAATTAATGGAAAACAATTGTTTTTCATTTATCTTATCAATTTTAAAATAAGTTTCGTGTGAACAAGACAGATTAAAGAATACATTGGCTTTTGTAGGTCATAATTTTGACATCTGTTACAGCGCAATATATATTATATAGATTTACCACTAGGTACTCTCCGTCTACCATAAACCAAAGTCTATAAAACAAATACCCGACGTTGGCAACTCTTGAGTTATTAAAAGAAAAAAGAACTAGCCTGTAGTTGTAGAGGGCGTGATGACCATGGCGACAAGATGGCCGTCGGCCTCCACGAAGCCGAACCGCACGGTCGTCTCCGCCAGCTGCGGCAGCGGACTGGTGATGTTGACGGTCAGCATACAGTTGGTTACACGCCGCATGTGGCCTGTATGACAACTAACCTGTAGTTGTAGAGGGCGTGACCACCATGGCGACAAGATGGCGGTCGGCCTCCACGAAGCCGAACCGCACGGTCGTCTCCGCCAGCTGCGGCAGCGGACTGGTGATGTTGACGGTCAGCATGCAGTTGGTTACACGCCGCATGTGGCCTGTATGACGACTAACCTGTAGTTGTAGAGGGCGTGACCACCATGGCGACAAGATGGCGGTCGGCCTCCACGAAGCCAAACCGCGCGGTCGTCTCCGCCAGCTGCGGCAGCGGATTGCTGATGTTGACGGTCAGCATGCATTTGATTACACGCCGCATGTGGCCTGTATGACAACTAACCTGTAGTTGTAGAGGGCGTGACCACCATGGCGACAAGATGGCGATCGGCCTCCACGAAGCCGAATCGCGCGGTCGTCTCCGCCAGCTGCGGCAGCGGACTGCTGATGTTGACGGTCAGCATGCAGTTGGTTATACGCCGCATGTGGCCTGTATGAGAAGATTCATGAATGTTACATATAAAAACCACCAAGAAGCATTATAATCGATATCATGATATTGTATTATCCGAAGTTTTGGTGGCCCGACAAAACATCGCTGAAATGGAAGTACTTACGATAGAATAAACAGAACATGCAAAACTTACCGTCGACGTAGATGTTGACTAGTTTATCTTCTAAGTCCAGATATGTAACGCCTTTTATGTCTCGCTTGTTACCCAGTACGAATGCAGTCCGGAGGAAACCCTTTGTATAGCCCTATAACATATAATAATAATAATAATAATAATAATATAAAGGTCACTTGTTAATTATCTTACTAATAAATGTATTTAAGCGGCGTATACATCTTTAAGGTAAGCCGTCTTTGTCATGTCACATTTTCGATTCGTCTGACAAAGACAAGCAGACAGTAGGTATTAGTCTTGCATGTAAGTTACATAAATATATAGAAGACAGTGGGAAGAGATAAGATACTTAATGCTCAGAACACAATTATAGCTCTTGTCGATAACACAACAAGAGTTTTTATGCTCTGAAACTTGTTCCCTGTTGTTCCATAATAATCCAAAAGTTCACTTTTCAGTCTCTTAAGTCATTATAAAGACAAGTAAATAAGTAAAGTAATAACCTGGAACGGAGTTTGCAGGGTAACCCGACCGGTGATGTTATTCTCGTTTTGCCCTTTGTCAATAGCCCACGACGAATTTATCATCATCAAGCCGTCTTCATTATACTGTAAACATTAATAAAAAAAATAATACAACGCTACATTCGTGGCCACGCTCATTTATAACTTTAGGTTCCGTCTCCGCAAGTTAAATAAAAATTCTAGGGTAAATAATGTTTTGTTTTTCACCATCATCCCAAATCTCATCAAAATACGTTCGGCAGTTTTGTTGGACAAAGTAACAAATAACCATCCATCCTTTAAACTTTTACATCAACGTAAGAACAGATCCGTCATATTTTCGCCTTACCTGGAAACTCAACAGTGTATCAGCACTCTTCTTCCAAATAACCGTATGTTTGGCAATAGCGGCGGCTTTGGGCAGCGTCGGTATGGTCGAGTTGACTGACGCGTTGATCTCCCCATAGAACTTGTTAGTGTTGATAAGATAGTCCGCTAGCAGACCAAACGCTAGGAAATCCTCCTGCCATTTCATGCTACCGTTTATAGACTGCATGTTGTCTTGGTATCGCCACCTGAATTGAAAAAAATATGGTTGAAATTTGGTAATTATAGTCCGGTTGTGGACCGCTTGTAAAATTATTATTGCATTGAGCAATAGGTCAATCAGGGTACTTTTTTATTAATACGCAATAATATTTGCACTTTTATAGCGTATAGGGGAAACGAGATAACAATTGAATACGCGAGTGAAAGAGACAATGATTATTAATTTTGAAAACCATTTTTGTTTTCTCATGAGTAAAAATCAGAATAACAATATTCTCATTAAGGAGTCAATACTCGACAACTAAGTTTTACTGACATCTTTCTCTATGTATAGTTACTAGATATCGCCCGCAACTTAATTTACGCAGATTGCTTTCGGCTGAGCGTGTTGGAACAATAATTAGAGTTCATAAAAGAAAAGAAAAATAATAAATAGACTTGCATTGTTACGCAGATTGTTTATCACGTAACTTTTTTTTAGAGGTTCAGCGGCAGTTGAAATGAGATGACAAACAGAGAAACTTTTCCATTTAAAATATTATAAATAACTATGTAACTCACATCATATCCAAGCTGTTGTCCCGCCAGCCGTCAAAGGGCGTGGTGAGATGCGAGTGTACCGCGTACTCAGTCTGGTTCGCCGCGCGCGAGTACGCACGTACACGCCACGCCGCCGCCGATCCGCCAGCCCAGCCGCCCCGTACTAGCCACTCTAGGTACCAGTCTGGATAAAGAGATAGAAAATTCATACATTGTGTTCTTAAATACTTAACAGTGCAGCTAGTGTAGGTAGCTAGTTAAATTTGATGAGATTTTATTGGTTGCTGTGACGTCAAACTAGACTATAATGCTAGTTCCTAGCAAATCCCTATTCGGCTTACTCATAAAAATATATACAATGTGATTACACATTGTGTAATGTGTACATACAGTAAAAAGTTGTTATTGTTATAATAATAAAATAATATCAGTGGGTTAGACAATTTTCTATAAAAATGAATAGCATTTATATACTAGAAAACAGCGTGACATCATTTGTATCGTGGAAGTGCACTAATTTTAAAGCCACTCACTTTTCAACAAGAACTCGAACTCCCCATTCACTACATTCCCCGGATAGTGCAGGGTAACATCGCCAGCGTGATTCCAGTCCCCCTTGTGATCAAGTTTCGCATCAATCCCGATCTTCTGCGACGGGTCCCGATTGGCGTCCCAGTTGAGTGACGCACTGAGACGCCTCTGACGCGCCGTCACCGTTCGCTGGTATACTACGTGCACGTCACGGTACCTATAGATTGATTTTGTTAAACTATAATATATAGGTGATAGAAAGAGCAATACCTAATTATACTTTAGAAAACAGTAAAATAGTATTCGTATGTGCTTATTTTCAACAGTGGGATTTTAAAAATCAACCATCAGATGAATTTATCAATAGACCGATAGCGGACCTATGTTATTTAATCAGGTAAAGTCAAGTATTCGTACTCGTGACATGTTGGTTGGCATAATCCAACTAAATAAAGTAGGTCGGCCATCTGGCTATGAATCAACTCGTCTCATCTGATAATACTTAGGATTTTAATTGACCAACTTCCAAAAAGGAGGAGGTAATACGTTCGGCTGTATGTATTTTTTTTTATGTATGTTCACCGATCACTCAGCCGTTTGTCGTCCGATTTTGTGTTGTATAGGGTTCAACTCGAATTTGGTACCATGTTCACAAAAGTGGTGATCTGATGATGGGATCCTTGAGGAAACAAGGGGACTCCTTGGAATTTGTATGGAAACATATAGTGATTTTGATTTTTTCTGAAGCATTCGAGGTAAATGCTACCAAAAAGTAAGTAATACTACAGTCTTCATTAGTTTGAAGTCGGTACCAGTTCCAAAAGTTTCAGATATTCTGACATTGACTGAACTCACGATTAAATTAGCTGGTACCGACTTCGAAGTAATGAAGACTGTAGTATATACAGAAATAGTTGAGATTTAGACGGATTCTGAAAAAGGCACTATTAAAGAGTAAGAGTTATTTAATACTTTTTAGTTCATAATATTACTATTGTTTTTACCTTGGAAGTCGGTTTTAATTTTTTTGTTAAAAATAATTTATTACTGCTGCAATGACGAGAGAAAATCATTTTATAGAGATGTTAAGGAGTATGATTTGTGTCTCATATAGGTTAAGCTATATATATATATATATATATATATATATATATATATATATATATATATATATATATATATATATAATATACTATAGTTAACTTTTATAGTGATTTTTCACAGTGGTAATTTGCGGGAGAGTTTGAGGCGGGACGATTGGTTGATGAAATAGTTCATGCCACGATATCCCCTCTGCCTGTATTGAACAACAAATCGCCTTAATAGTTTTAATTACTCACTGGTCGATATGCAGGTCCATGCTGACGTCAGTATTGTTGTTGAGGTCGGCATTAAGGTTGAGGCTGTATACGCGCTCCCCGATGTCCACCTCGGCGTACGTAGTAAAGTTCTGCTCCGATATCAGTATGTAGCGTACTAGAGTTTTGTACGTGTCCGCGTCGTATTCACCCTGTAGAAAAAATTTATTGAAAGTATTCTATAAAATTAAATTGTAGTTATTCTTAACAACACGATTTTTTAGAAGTGATTTATAATCGCATATACATACAAACAAAAGTATAACCAACTTATTAATCATAATAAAGTTCACCGTCTTTGTCATTCATATGACATTTGTAATGTAGTAGACAAAGATATGGACCTTGTATGGTTACTCGCCGTGATAATATTTTTATTAGTAAGGCATGGCTAGCTAGCTACTAGTACTTATATCTAAAATTTTATATATCAATTTGTATATTCTCACTTTTTAAGTATAAATTAGACTTACCTCAGCTATAAAAGTAACTTGGCGGTTGTCTTGAGTAAATCTCGCGTCAACGGCTACATCTTTGAAATGGCTGCTGTTGATCAGCACTTTCAGTCTGTGTGACGCCATATTGGTTTTGGACTGGTCTTGATACACGGCGTCTATGTTGAAGTCCACTCCGGTGAACCACATACCCACAGCATTGACCTGGGAAAACATTTATTTGTATCATTTTGGAAAAATATGAAGCTAGAATTGCCTATCGCGTTCTGGCTTATGGAAGTTTACAGATTTGTAAGGCTGTTTTGTTACAAAATCATAACTGGCGCCGTTGTATTATAAATGAGACTCGAGAGACAGCAATTTGACACTACTTAACACTCCCAACTCCCAAGTCGTCTAAATAATATAATTTTGCATGTGGGCGAAAAATAAACCCGTCGTCATTTTGATCAACTTCGTATTCTTGCTTCGCAGCCACACTCTTATTATAGACGTTAATGTGAAAATGGCATATAATTTATTAAATCTTTTCGGTTTGCGCTAAACAACCTACAATGCCATACGCCATTGTGTTGGCATGTATCGTCTTATTTTCAACTGGAAGTCATTAGGTCGTTCCTCGTGTATCTTCGCTCGTACGTTAGCCGGGTGTAGCGCAGGGAGCGTCACATTAAGCTCCGCGTCTTTATACAGCTGCGTTCCGGGGGGCGCGAACACGTGACCCTATACAGCTGTAGTTCAAGAGCCGATGGTAAATAGTTTGTCTTACACTCACCTGGAAGTCATTAGGTCGTTTCTCATGTATCTTCGCTCGCACATTAGCCGGGTGTAGCGCAGGGAGCGTCACGTTGAGCTCGGCGTCTATGTACAGCTGCGTCCCGGGCGGCGCGAACACGTGACCCGATATCGCTATAGGCCGGGAGCGCGGGTTGAAGTTGAGCAGTGCTGAACCGGAGTACTTTGGACCTGTCTGTTGTAACAAGTAAAATATATTACAGGTTAGGTTTTATTACCAAGTAAATATATAAGTTTAGAGCAATTCTAGCCTGGTCCCGAACACGTAAAGGCAATAAGTAAATATATAAGGTTAGGGTAATTCTAGGCTGGTCACCGATCACGTAAAGGCATGTTTCTTTTATTTCTTGTTACAGGTTTGCGATAGTGATATTTATGCATGTAAGAACGAGACAAGTAGCGATAAGCCACGTGTTCACTGATCGGGCTATAAAATATTTGATATATTTGATCAGATTTGAAAATTGTGGTTAAGAAATGTTATACAAAACTTTTGCTACTTTCTGTTGATAATGAGGAACTTCGTTCCAATAATATTAATCAATATAATATGCCATTTACACACGAAAATGCAAACTAGTAACAAAAACCTATATTATATGATACCTGTTCATAATCCAACTTCATTTTAATCGGCCTGGGTCTCTTTAGCGACATAGCCGTGTTGAGTTTAAGTCCAGTCATTTTGTCCACTCTCTGGAATACGAAGAGGAAACTAGGGTCCGCTTTGTTCTCCTTTGACGAGCTGACGTTGAATCCAACATCATAATGGCTTTGGGATTTCTGTAAGAGAAAAGAAAACGAATAAAACTAATCTTGTGGCCAACTTCCAGCAAAGAACCCAATACTATCCATAAAAATTTACATTTGATTCTTTTGGTTTTGCTTGCTCGCAACTACCTTGGTAGTCTTAGTTATTTTTTCATGCGATTTAATTTCTATTAACAGATAACGAATATTACTTACTACATTCCGCAATATCGCGTAGAAGTTATATACAGGATAAGCCGTGAATTCCATACCCAGCTCTCCATATATGTCGTGTCTAAACGTCATACTCCTCTCGCTATATACCCCCTCAGCTTTGATCGTCTGCTTCGGGTTCTTATAGAACTGGTAGTCGAGCTGCAACTTTGTGCTGTGTGTAGGTCCGTTTACGGTGTAATATCCTATGAGCCGACTCGCCAGTTGCTTCGTTTGGAAGTCTGCGTTTATGTCCCATTGTGTGACGCCTCCTTTTGACTTCACTTTGCATGTTCCTAAAATGTTTGGGTTGTTGAATTAGTTTAGTCTTATATGTGATATTTTTTGTGATTTGCAACTTAAATCAAGATATAGATATTTTTGACCCAACAACCAAACATGTTGAGAAAGGACTAACACTGTTTGTCTCTTTCACTCGCGAATGAATCATTTACGCCTGTGTAAAGAAGCTACAGTGAAATTCGTTTATGAGTAAGAGGCAAGTAGCTTGACTTTCTTAGAATATCTCCCGGTTTACTGACCCATGTTTAGTTGTAGTTAGATATCTATTATAATTTCATCTATCTATATTTAAAATATGTCTTACCTGACAATTCAGCGATTTTCTCATCGTTGACCACCCAGTACGCGTGCGGTATCCACACGTATCCGTACTTTATATCATGTCTTTTAAAGGACATGACGGTATCGAACTGTTTCCTGCCATCGATGTTGAGGACCGCTTCAAGGGATTTGTCGTAGGGCTGATTCCGGTACTGAGCTTTCGCCTTAATGGTACTTTCAGAGGACTGTACGGTGAGCTCCGCTAAGCTTGACATGTTGGAGAATATTAAGTGGGCGTTGAACATTCTTTTCTCCTGAAAATTATAGTTTAATCGTTAAGACATTAATAATGCCTTGTTTAATACTGCGGTGTTTAGGAGGAAAAGTATCTTTTAAGTGTTTGTAGCAAAATGGTGAATGTCAATCTGTAGCAGCTAAGCGGTAAACACTGTCGACTGCAATTAAAAATGACGAATTGCGTCATTGCTATTGAAGTTAGCAAACATGTCTTGCCCGACAAGTGCACAAGTATTAGCCAGCTATGTTAACATCCTTTTTACGTCCCAAGCACAACCAATGTCGACTGTGTTTGGCAAAATAAAATAATCAGATACGCTTGTAAGTGATATGGCGATCGCTGTCAATTAGTTGTGAGAATGGCGGATAGCAGGTAAGCTTGTCTTAATGGATCATATTTTGATAGTCTATAAGCGCTTATTCTGCCAAAGAGTTAGAAAGAGTTTTCCTAAGACGTATTAAGTACCTTGCTGTCGGGCGTGTCGTAGGACAGGTCGAGCACGTCGGCGGTGGCGTTGCGGTCCCAGCGGTAGCGGAACGAGTACGTACGCGCCGAGCGGTCCGCCTTCTCCAGCGACACGATGTACTTGGCCGGTCCGCTCATCAGGAAGTACGGCGCGTCGCGGAGATTCGTCATGTTCGGGAACTAGAACGTAACATCAATCATCAATATACAGTTATTACAGGCTATAATATAACTGACGGTTACTTTAAACGAGCTGACCCCGCGAACTTCATTTCGCTGTTGTAAGAAAGTCGATCCATGCGTAAACCGGGTATGCAAAGCAGTCAGTCCTTCGCCAGTTCTTTCACCGGTCGTGTCGGTCAGCCGTCCCACCTGATGGGAGAATGATGGAATAGAAAGGGCACCCTGTGTATTGCGCACACATTTGGGCACTTTCATCTCTCTAACGTATCTAGAAGATCTCGATGAGAACGGTAGCCAGGACATTTTTGCCATTTTCGGAAGGATCTCTAATATTTTTCAAAATACATAAAACATTTTGAAATGTATGATTTCGATTCTTGACGTGATGGGCACCGGCCAGTGTGATGGGTTGTATTTCGGAACTTAAAATAAAGTCAATTCACATTAAAGTTTACAATACATACCTGGTAGGCAGCGCAGACTTTGATGCCGATGGCCTTGTCGAAGGCCGACCAGCTGCAGGTGTTCTGCTCTATGCGGTTCTTGTTCAGGCCCATTTGTGGTATTTCATCTTCACCGTGTAGTACTAGCAGCTCAGACCTGTAAATATTGTAAGCGAATTCATTTCCATAACTTAAATGATACCTTTATTATACGGGAGTCTTAACGTAATTCGACTGACAACACTGAGAAGCACCTATGAAACTTCTGTTATAGTACTAAAGATATTTTAATATTAGAGTCTCTGGAGTCAAATAATCTTGGTTTACTTAATATAAAACAGAAAATACCTTCCCTATTTGATTTGACTTTGGGCAGATCTATATAAATTATAATAGGGAAGTGGAACACGTAGGAATTCGTACATAAGCCCAAATCTACTTGTTTCCTTCACTCGCACTGGTATATTGCTATCTCATTTTCACAGATATGCAATAATTGGCAGTGAATATCTCCTGTTTATATCTCTAGGCAGGGACAGGTCTAGACGCACTAGGCCTATACCTGTATCTTGGCCTGCACCGCAGTGGCGTGTACAGTCGCGCCGAGAAGCGTATGTCTCTTACATTGGATACCTAAATGGTTTTTACTTACTTGGCAGCGAATATCTCCTGTTTATCCCTAGGTAGGGACAGGTCTAGACGCACCAGCCCAATGCCTCGTACTGCCAACTTGGCTTCTACCGCTGTGGCTGTGTACAGTCGCGCGGATAGTCGTATGCCGCTCGCCGCAAGCGAGTCAGCGTTTACACTCATAGTCGCCGCTACGCTTACTGCCACACTGGACAAAAAAAAGAGACATTGAAACAAACTCAAGAACGGATTGTGGCGATACCCACAATAGGCTACTTGACCTATATTTAATTTCATTGAAAGAAATGCATATTTCTAGTAGAACTTGGCCTAGGAAACCGTATTTCACCCCTATCATCAAATAAAAGCTTATGATTGATAAATAAAGTCGATTTGAAAATATGATTTTATGAAAATATGAATTGTACTGACGAAAACGCTATTGCGGTACTTCCGATTTGGATGTGACGTCATCCCATTTGTAATTTAATATCTTTTATTTATCGCGCTTGTCATATGTAAGTTTATTTGTACATAAATAATATGAATAAGCCTAGAAAGATTTATAAAATATATTTTCTTGAATAATTCAAATAAAACATCAGTTTTATATATTATCTCCATTTATTGTAGTTAGAAAATGAAATGACCAAAACTTTTCTACAAAAGTGTTCAACATTACAAATTATTTCTAAATTCTTTTCTAATTTTTTGCCACTGTTAGACTCGTACGCTTAGCACATAAAACTTTTTTCAATAAAGAATGTATAAAATACAAAAAACATGACGTCACACTATGGCGGACAGTGTTTTCGGCGCCATTTAAGAGGCATGCTTTTCAATCAACATTTTTATGGGTTTCCACTGTGTAAAATATTAAAATATTAGTTTTTTTGGTGAAAATGAATGATTAAGAAGCGATTAGAATGAAGAAAAAAAATAGGTCAAGTAGCCTATTCGCCTAACATTCCTGCATCGCGCTATCGAAGTTTTCTAAGTGGGTCGGTATATATACGACAGCTGAAATCTCGTGGGCTTCGGCCTGACCGAGCATAACACCTCGCTCGGTCGGAAGATCTTCCTTTGGCCGCCACGCACATATTTCCCACATTGGTGACCCTCGACAGAACACGCCTCCTTCATCATCGCTTCCCGCCCCTCCGCACCGCGCCAGCCAGCATCGCCTCATCGGGTACATCGTCCACTAGCCGCAATGTACCGCGGCCTGAGCGACTCCGCATCGGCATCATCGGGCTTTCTCACTACACCGACCGGTCAGCAAGCAGAGCACATCTCTCCTGGTCAGCACGTAGCATCGGCCCCGCACGGCAGCTTATCCGACTCACTGGATCCCGTGCAGCAGCTTACAGTTCCGACTCACTGGGACTCACTGCAACAGTTCCGACTCACTGGCACTGGCGACTCAAGCGACAAGACTTCAAGATTCGACCTCCGGTCTTCAGGGGGGAGTGATGTGGCGGTACCCACAATTCGCCTAACATTTCTGCATCGCGCTATCGAAGTTTTCTAAGTGCGTCGGTATATATACGACAGCTGAAATGTATCACGTGGGCTTCGGCCTGACCGATCATAACACCTCGCTCGGTCGGAAGATCTTCCTTTGGCCTCCACGCATTATTCCCACAGGATATTCTCATTTACCTTATAATAGAAAATAAATTGTGATATTTTCCCGTAGCAAAAAGTTGCCTATGTGTTAATTCAGGGTATCGACTAGCTCAATACTAAATTTTATTAAAATCGTTTTAGTCGTTTACAAAGTCACAAACTTTTGCATTTATAATATTAGTGTGATTAAAACTCACCTCGGACTAATCTTCCCTTCAAAGTCCAGGTTGCCGGACCTTGAGAACTTGTCGACCACCGTGCCCGCCATCTTAGTGTCGACGTAGCTGGTGCCCATGAGGTTCATGTTAAGCGGCAACCCGCAACCAGTGGGCACGGAGAAGGTAGTGTCCAGGAATAAGGACGCTTTGTTGTAGGATATTTCCTAGAATATAAGGGGTTTGGGAATTTAGCTAGTTTAGCCGGTGTGCCTTCTTAGAAAGGATAATTAGATCACAATTTGTACGATATTTCCTAAAAGGTTAAGTAAAGGACACTGATATAAGAGGTGGAGCAATCATCTTGACGATAGGCGATAAAAGTTTTTAAGCTCTGAAAAAAGTGCACGCGCTTTATGTATTCTATAAGAACTTACACTATCACAAAGTTATGCAAGTAAAGCCTCACTGGAATTGCGTATTGTATAATTATTATGATATACACATAGAGCATAGTTTGGTACAAACATACGTACGAGTCCTCAAACATTCAGACTCAGTTGTTAAAACATTTCTTATAAGTAATTAAAGTAGTTACCATGTTAACATTTACAAAGTATATTGTAATTATTTATAGTTATTGTTTTAAAATGTCCTGTTATAATACGATATAGGCCATGTCATACTTTAGTATGACATGGCCTATATGACCTTATTATATCTTTTTGTATTTATACAAAAAGATATAATAAGTCAATACTTACTTTTCCAGATAAAATCTCCAAAATTCTCAATTTAGGGTCCAATCGTTGTAATGACTTTTGTATCTCATCATTACCTTCAGCGCTCCAAAACGATATTTCGTTTCCGAAGACTCTAAAACTCAACTCTGCCATGGGATAACGGTGCTTAAGCGCATTGTTTTCGTATCCAAGATCGTCGATTTTCGCTCGAATGTCCTCCGTTTCGTTTGCGGACCTCGCGACCCTGAATTTGCTGATTCTGTCAGTAATTTTTTCAGCTATTTTATTTTTGTTTAGAGTTCCGTTGGTGCCAAACCAACCTTCGAAGTAGGTTTCGAAACCTTCGCCGCGGCCTTTCATCTGTGGAAAAGTGTTTTCTTCATTACTTTTTATACAATTAGTAAATGCATATTAATTGTTAATTGAAACTCGATAAAACAAATCAGTGACATTGCATTAATACTTCAGTCGGAATTTCCAGGAATTGCTATTGTATTCTATTGTTGTCGCGATTACCGGTGCTCGCGCGGGGCCTGAAGGATTAAAGTAACGAATGAAGAAAATAACCACATCAATGCATTGTATAACAACATAAAATTTTAAAGATTTATTTAATATGTTAAATTTTAGTGTAGTTCAATCGGACTAAAGTAACTACCTCAAACAAGTTGATAGATTCGCCGAACATGTCAATGGTAAGATTCAAAGACACGGATCTTGGTATGTACGAATCCGGAGAGAAAATAACGTTCGCTTCGTAGTTACCACCTGAAACGTAAGTTCAAATTAATTTCTTTGATTAAGAAAAAATATTTTTATTGTCTCTGACAAAAACAACGTAAACTGTATTTTAAGCCGAACCATTGCTTGCACAAAAATGTCTACACACCCGTTATAGTAACACAGTGTTTTGTTTACAATAATTAATAGTTGCTGTTTGACAATGATAAATTTTTGGATGTTTTTATAACTAAAACGTTTTTTTTTCATTTACCTGCGTTATACTGATCGAAGAACACGCTCTCCTCGTAGTTTCTGGAGAACATTCTGAAGTCTGGATTGTCTTCCAGCTGCGGCATGGTGTTGCCAGATAGCAGGCCTTGTATCTCCACACGCGATGGGAGCGAAGATTGACCCAGGTTATTGAGGTGACTCCATACGAATGTTGCCACTGGAAAATATTGTTAAATAATATTTTTAACCTTTAATTAACTTACGATAACATTGATTGTTACAGCATTCGTCAATTTTTTACCAAGGACTTGCCGCATTTTTTCTGCAACTTTGAAAGTTGCTTGTTGCTTTTAGTTGTATGTTTAAAATTGTGACCTATCAATCATAGAATATATTGTTTTTGCGTGCCTGCTTCGAACGCTATTTAACGCTATGTAAGGCTTCGGCCAAACCTACGCGTTAGTAACGCGGGACGCGGGACGGGAGCGTCTGCAACGCGAAGCTGGTGTGCACACCTGCGCGACTACGGTGCGAAACCGTAGATTATTCCCGCTCTGCCGACGCAAACATTCCGCGTTGCAGACGCTCCCGCTTCGCAGTCGCTTTGGTCGCGTAGGTTTGGCCGAAGCTTTAGTGTATATAAGTGAAGAAGACAATGGATGGATGGAATGGATGGTCTCATGGTGTTTCATACTAACGGTTGGCGTCCGTCACGAACGCGCAACGCGATAGCAACGTCCTGAACTTTGTAAAGTCGCTGCAATCGTTGCATATCCATCACAAGTCCGCGCTGTATTCGGGACGTATTTTGCGTAAGTCACTCGATACTATCCGCGTAAGTCACTCGCTAAGCGGCGCAACCGCACTTCATACCTTGGTTGACGGGCTCGTTGCGCAGCGTGTGGAAGATGTTGCGCAGTGTGGCGAGGTCGGGGCAGCGCATCACCTGCAGGTACGACGACACCCGCACCTCCACGTCCACGGCGTGGTGTCGGTACAGCTCCAGGAAGAACTCCCTGGAAATGTCACGCTATAATACTATACATTATTATCGGACCCGTCGGACGTTGTCCCGTCATATGTGAGAAGTTTAAATATTTTGAAATGTCTCAACAAAGCTCTTTCATTTAATACCCCACAGATAAATGTCAAAAAATTTTTTTCTTCTTTAATTTATGGCCCCTTGCCCCCTAGAGGGTGTAACCATTTAAACATGACGTCATGTAGCATATATAATCAGTGGACGATCAAGAGGCTTCGAACAACACCTCATTTGTCGTATTGCGATAACAAGTTTAAAAGTTATGAGGTAACAGACGAATATCCATAGCATACATACATACAGCTGGTCATTATCATAATCCCCTTTTTTCAATAGTCCGGGTAATAAAAATGAATACAGTACCTAGTATCCGTGCAAGGTGTACGTCGGAAGGCGTCGACAGCGGCGATGCGTGCACGCACGTCCAACAGCGGGTCGCCCGCTATACGCAGCAGGCGCTCCGCAAACTCCTGACCGAAACCGCCTATGTTACCTAGCGCTTTCATGGCAATCGCTAGCTGTAAGAAAATAGTGGAGTTAAAAAAATGTGAAAAATATAATAAATTAACAAAATACTCTACAATAATATTTTATAGAAACACAAAACGCAGAAAAATAATAATCAATAAAAGACAACAGAACATAGGAGAATAATTTAACGAAAACTAATTTACTTTTATTGTGACTAATATAATAATAATATTTACGAATGCTTCACAAATCACACCACTTCAGTCTGGCCCCATGCTAATAGGCCTGTAACTGGGTGGTTAGTATTAGTGGGTCAAAGCCCTAGACGATCAAGTTTATTCTGAAATATTACATATAGTGCAATATTATTGACCGTCTAGAATTGATATTGAACGCGCCCGCCTTTCAATCTTAATGTCAAATAAATTGTTCAATAATATTGTTCAATGATATTGCACAATAAAATTGATCGTCTAGGGGCCCACTAAGATAAAGTTTATATCTGCCAATGAAACTTACATGGTCTCTCTCTTCTCTAGGGGCATTGAGGATATCCTTGTCTTGAATTTCAATGACTATCAATTGGAATATCTCCAAAATTTGCTTTGGTATTTCTTCTTCACAGCACTCTTGAACTGAAATATTTTTTTTTATTATTATGAAGATTTTAAGGCGTTTGTATATTTTAAGATAACAGTTGTAGTTTAACAAGACGATCTTGTAAATTTATAATTAATTACACAAGCATTTAAAATGAAATAAAATGGGCACAGAGTTTTCGGAAAGAGAGCTATACTGTACTCGGCGAAACATGGCGGTAACGATCATTGACTCCTTGTCAAAAACTTGTCATTTTCTATACAAAGCCACGATTGACAACATCTGACACTCCATTGTCAATCGCGGTTTATTATAGAAAATGACAAGTTTTCGACAGGGAGTCAATGACCGCTACCGCCATGTTTCGCCGTGTACAATATAGTTAAGTCTTAGGGTCTAAACACACTAGGCTGAATTACGCCGACGTAAATTCCGCCGCGTTTCAAATCCATACAAAATATGGGCGGAACGCGACAGACGACGCACTATGCCGAAATTCCGTCGTGAACCGTCGAGCCAAGTCGAGCGTAAAGTTCGGCAGCGATTCGGCGGTAATGTTTTGTATAGCAACACACTATACGCGACGGAATTACCAAAACCGAACATAGGAAATCCAACCTTATCTCCAAAGCGTTAACGCACACATTACATCTGATAATTTTAAATACTTATGCGCGCGTTCCGCAACAGAAACTACGCCGCGAAATTTCGGCTCTTCGCGTTATTTATAGTGTGTCGCATTAGACGTAAGCGGCTGAACGTAATTTCGGCCACGTAAATTACGCCGGCGTAATTAAGCCTAGTGTGTTTAGACACTTATTCTCGAGAGAAGAGGCATTTACGTAATTTTTGTTTACACTTTCTCTTAACTTAGAGCAAAGCTCCGACCGCTCTCTAGTTTACATTTAAATATGCCATATGTCAAATATGTCACAGGCTACACGGTCAAATTCTCATCAATGTGATCCATCAATCTGATTGACGGAATATTGATGGTTATAAAAAGTTCATATTAAAAATACGATCAATCCATCAATCCGAGTCGTACACGATCAAATTTTCGTCAATCAGTACCAGATTGATGGATCAGATTGATGAAAAATTGACCGTGTAGCCGCTGACAAGATATCTAATAATGGCAATATTTTAAAACACAGTAATGACAAGTAAATCTTACGTGTTTTCCCGCTATGTTTACAGTACGAGTGCACCATAGATGACACTGTAAAACTTATCACTTTGTCATTCTTCTCCGTTTTTAGCAGCTCCAGCATACTCTTTAACATTTCTAGCTTTGGTCTGCGAAAAAATGTAATAATGAGACCAACTTAGGGTCTACACAGACGAACCGCATGTCAACTGCAATCCAACCGCAAATTGCAGTTCAAGTGCAGTTTGAATGCAGTTGACACGACGAGTTCTACTTTCGCATCACATAGCGTCGGTCTAGATGTGATAGCTCGTATGTGCCAACTGTGTGCATTGTCAGTTACGAGTTATCACATCTAGAACGACGATACGTATTTTTTCGTAAGATAAAGGGCCTCGCAAAAACCTGCCGCCCAGGGCTTCGAAATGAGTAAGGCCGCCACTGCATATTGATTACAAGTACCTGGGTATCATCGCCATGGACATGAGCCACTCGTGTCTTGTCTCGCTGTCCACCTGCTTCTCCACTATCATGTTCTTGATCAGCTCCACCGACCCCGGGCTCGCCACGTACGGCAACGCGTCTAAGATGTGCTTGCTGGAATTGACAGTATGTATTTTAAAATAATTCAATGTTATTATATGACAATATTTTATTAAATCTTTGATCCATCCAGCCTAGGTCAGTAGGAATTAGGATCCATATCGCAAAGTAGTGTGCATCGTTATTAAAATAATATTCCATATGCGTCATGGGTTTTATTCATTGCCACAACGCGTTGCGATCGAATAGCATGTCAGCCACGACACGAATTTTGCTATTCAGTCTTTCTGTGATTGCCACAACGCGTCGTGCGCGATTTTATTAGAGACGAATTTCGCCATGTGGATGTTATACTGTGACCACCACGCGTTGTGAGCTATTATTCCGCTCACTGAGCGTTTTCGATCTTTGAGCGTAACATATACCTAATAATACCAGTAGCGGAGTTAGCGGGGGCGATGCTAGGCGACCGCATATAGCGCCTGGGCGCGGCGCCGAAGAAATCTCACCCAGGGCGCTGGTTGTGCTAAAACCGGAACTGTATAATACACTCACTTGGCAGCGGGGCAGAGTGCGGGCGCGCGCGCTAACAGCTGCGCGAGCGCAGGGTGGTGCAGCTTGCGGGCCGCGCGCACCAGCCGCCCCCACAGACCTACCACCGACCCGCTGTCCATGTTGTCGTCCACAGACCATGGCTGGTCGTCCGTGTGAGGCTTTACACTGGAAATTGTATATAAGATTCAATATAATATTTTTATTAAACTATACTGTAAATTGTAATACCGTAATTCTCTAAACATTCGGCTACAATCTGTATGTAACATACGCGACTTACATTTAACTATTTAAAAAACGATTACCTTAAAGTTGAAAGCGTCAGCAAAGACACGAAGATTGCAACAAGGAATCAAACATTTTCTAGAATGTTTAAAAATTGCATATTATTATTTTATATGAACCTGCACTTTTCATCAAAATATAGAAATGTAAAGTATTAAAGTAAAATGACTTACAGACACAGCAGTTTAAGCACATCTCTTGCGGACTTCACCTCGCCTGTGTTGGTGCGACCATAGTATGGAGAGTGCGAATGGAATATGTTCGAACGCTTCTGGATTTGCGACCAAGCTGAAATTAATAAAAGTATGGTAAAGTGTATAACATTTTTTTATCAACTTTTGCAATTATAATTCGCACGCACACAAACACCGTGCCGAAGTCTGGTAAGAGGTTTGATGTTATTTGTGTCTTTCAAGCACACAGGACAGAGAATTTAAGTTGCCTGTTAATCTATTTATTTTTTATGACAAAGATGAGTTGAAAATGCATACAATATGTTAGCTATATAATATATTACCCAAACATTCAATTATTTTTTTAAGATTTGTTGCTTGTACAACATAATACCATACTATCAAAAATATATAAAAAAGATTTAGCCAACAAGTAATTTTTCAACACAAATGGATACGGAGTACAAACTCAATTACATTCAACACTCACTTCTATCATTAGTCTGTATAGAGTCAGACCCGGTTCTATTCGTCTCACTCATCAGCACGAGATCCTGTACCACTGTGGTCATAGCGCCCGAGTTTCGCCCCGAGAACGGCTCGAACAGATGGCGCTCGCGACAGCTCACCGCTTTGTAGATGTGGTGGTCCACCGTTATGCGACACTTGCTCTGAGACTTCAGTACCGGCCATGTTTGGAATTTCTGTAAAGTTTTGGTTGTAAAATGCATAAAATCAAGAAAGGCCGTTCTTGAAAATGTATTCAGTAGATCAGTGGTCCACAAAAGGTGTGCCGACGCCGAGGCACACTCGTGTATACCGTGGCCAGTAGGTGTGCCACAAAAAATTACATTTAAGCTAAATATTCCTAGTAGTTTATAAGAACCAGAAAAAGGCAACGTCTCAGGACGATAGACGAAGGAATAAAAATTGGGAATATAACACGCAGATTTATTTGTGGTGTACCTCCATAAATTTTCATTTTTCTAGCTGTACCTTGAACGCAAAAAGTTTGCGGAACACTGGAGTAGACTTTATCAAGTTTGCAAATAAATGTTTATAGGATGTAGCTTCACTCTGCATCCTCTATCGGTTGTATCACAGAGAGTGCTCTGAGGAATTGTTCGGAATCATACCATCTGCAACTTTTCGCCATCGTCCCACGCGAAAAATATACCATCCTCATCACCTTGATGAGTGGCAGTCTTCCACCGTGCGTTTCTCGCGTAACTTTCTGCCACGCACTGTAAAACTCTGGAACAAACTGTCACCAGCAGTATTTCCGGACCTATACGACCTGCAAACCTTCAAGAAAAGAGCGTATTCCCTCCCGACCGGCAACGCACCTGCAGCTCTTCTGATGTTGCGAGTGTCCATGGGCGACGATAGTTGCTTTCCATCAGGCGACCCGTTAGCTCGTTTGCCCCCTTATTTCATAAAAAAAGGGAAGAAAAAGTGTACAAATTAATGCTAGTAAATCACAGTATACTTACACTTTGGAAGTTGTAGCGAACAGTCTGTAATATTGACAGGTACTTGTATCTGTTGGTGCACTGTGAAAGGTCTCTTGTCTTCACTAATATAAGACTGGTGTTCTCTTGTCCCCTGACTGCATACTCCACATTGCATGTTCCATGTATGTCTTGCTGTTATCAAATAACAACAACTATTATAATCAGGTAATGGGCAATACTTTAACAACACTATCTATTATTTTTTTATAAATAATAAAAGATACTCTTTCAATCCCTATGAGAATTCAAAAAATATTTGATATAAAAGTGATTTATTTTATGTTTTAAGTCTAAAATAAAAAAATGACTAGAACTTAAGGCAGGCAGAAACCCCAATTTGTTATTCTGTGACTCCCGGTTTACCTAGTTCCAATATAATAACGAAATGTAAAAAAATATGAGATATAAAGCACAATATTGAAAAGACTTTAAACCATAAACATTTTTATAAAACGTAATACTTTGGCTGTAATTAATTTACAAACTCACCTCCAAAAAAAATCTAATTCATCGAAATATAAGTATTAACTAGGATAATTATACATTTTATTTGAATAAATTGTTAGTAAATCTATATTAAAATATCCTTAACCGAACAATTTTGTTTCTTAATATTTATTTCCAAAGATATTTAAAAAAACATGAAAAATAGAGAAGATCCACCCCTAGTAAGTACAGTTTTATGCTAAGCTAAAATGAATCTTATTGCGATGCGTATACGCTTGGTCTTTGGTTGTGTGTAAGGTTGTCGTTTTGAATTGAGATTGATCCCTACCTTAAGCCAATAAATTGCTTTTAAACAAATTTAAAAGTGTTAAAATTTCCAAAATATAGTTAACTTTGTTAGGGCTTACCTCAATTCCATTGAAATGGATATCAAATCTCTTCATACTATTTTGAAACAGTGAAAGTATGGCCCTCTTAAAATTAAGGACCCAATCCTCCTCCATCTCGTCGGGACATATCTCTGATATGATGCCATCATGGAATGAAAATCTGTGAAATGTGGTGTTGGTCAGTATTTTATGACAAGGCTTTTTTGGGTCTCTTCACCAATTGCCTAATCTAATTGCCTAATTGGTAGTAGTATTGACACAGCCTACAGGATGACTAGTCAGCTAGCCCATAAATCCCCAAGCGGCACCCAGCTGCTGCATAACAATTGAGAATCTATTGTGTTTGGGATTCCCACGATCGAGGTACTAGCTAGTAAATTGACATGTTTTGTCTCTGTTGGTCAATACAAAGTAAATGGCAGCTAAATTAACTATCTAAAATAAACAGACTCTAAGATTTAAGTTACTTTAACAACTTTAATAAGAGAATAAACAGCATATTATCTGAATTGTTAATTAAAATTTACTATCAGAGAAATTGATTCATAAACTGAATGCACACTCATGTGAGACATCAGTGATTGACATCGATGAACAATGTGAACATCATGATTTGTTCAGATTATGTTGAGTCCACCCAATAGATGATGAACAAACATTGACTTGACATAGCCCAACCAAATAAAACAAAGGCACACTTAGGGTTGCCAGGCGTCCAGATACAAGCCGGACACGGTCAGACTTTTCCCTTGCGTGTCAGGCCAAAATTAAAGGGAGTCCGGCTTCTATAGAGTCTAGAATCTATAACTTTATATAAAAGTCTTACTTTTAGACAGTTGACGGACACCTAAATTGAGATGCAAAATTGTAGAGCTATTAGATGTTAAATTGTTTTAATAAAACAGAAAATCTGTACACGCTACCAAACATATTGCTTAGTACTGAAAGTTTAGATTCTAAAATCTAAGTACTTGATAGCAATGTTCCGACTTTTTTGTACCAATGTCCAGCCAAGCTGACTGCTTTGTCGGGCTTTTCGGTCTAGCAACTTGGCAACCCTAGGCACACTATCAGCTCATCACTCCGTTTTTCTTATAGCACATTGTTAAAAGAAAATAGTTTGAACCCACCTGAGATCATGGAGAGAGATAGCATGTATAAACTTTTCTGCCCTTTCCACTGGATAATTTTCATCTTGATCAATAAGTACTACATTAGCCAACTGCAGCAGCCCCTCACAGGGTTTATAGAACTGCACTATTACCTTGAAAAATAAATACACTGATTATATTATGTGTAGATAAATAATAAATTATAATATGAGAAAATAGCTTTCAACTTAGTAAATGTTGACTGCACTACACACTAAAGAAATTCCCATAGCTGTCCATAATCCTATAAAGAAATTGAAAAATTTAAATAGTAAATAGTAATAAGATCAGAGCCTACAAATGCAGAAAAAAAATGGTTTGTTTGTTTGCATCAGGTAGGCCTACTAGGACTACTAGGATAGTATAGAATAATTCTAGGCAAGTTAAAGTTGCTTTGTTTATACTGTAGATAAACAAAAATTTCGCTCTTATATAACTTAAATTAGATTAATCAGTTTATTTTACAAAAAATTATGTGAAGAATACTCACTTCAGCTGATACATCTAAAGTTGACCGATTATTACTTGAACCCGCAAAGTATGACTCGACACCGACTTTGTACTGATACCGATAGATTACTGGTGTCAGATACTTGAACTTCACTGATTCTGTAAATTATAAATGTGTTTATTTCATAAATAGAAATAAAATAGACAAGTCAATGTTAAACACCCTTTACTTTCTTACCGCATTTGTGAAGCAGAAGCAAAATATATAATACTAATCAGAATGTAAAAAGCAAAGCAAAATTATAGTTTAAATTTTAAAAGCACAAATTATGTAACCTATTAATTTGAATAAAAAACAACAATTTTGTTTGTTTTCATTTTTCAATGTAGCAAAACAAAGCCGGCAGCGGCCAGGCAACAGCTGATAACTGTCACTGTCAATGTCAAAGTCAAAAATTTTGGTACTTCTACTTCTTGCAATGCAAAAAATGCTGTGTAAAATTGCAAGAAAAAAAAATACCTGCGCATGTTGGTGGTCCGCAAATGAAGGGATCTTTTAGGGAATCTGCAAACGAAATTATAGATTATTATATTAGCGATCCTAACTCGCGTACCAAATTAATAAAAATTCAAATTAGAACAAGATGTAAATAGGAACATGGTAGGTATCCTACAAAATCAAAGACCAAAATGGAGTCCTGCGTAGAACAGTCCGTTTAAGGTTTAGACCTTTATAATTTTATGCCAACAACATAACTTTTATAAACTGCCAAATGGGCATAATATTATCGTAATCTAATGTCTAATGCAGGCACTTCACATGGCTATTTGTATTTGCTATTGGCTATTTGTTGTATTTGCCAACATTATTGACGAATACGCAAACAAGCAAATAAAGGCAAATACGACCTTACACCAGGGCTTCATAACGTTATCGAATAACAGAAAAAATATCGTTACGTACCGTTATTTTCATAATGGTAGCCAGATAACGTTATTTTTTTAACGATATGTAGTAAAATAACGTTATATTTACCGTTATTATTATAACGTTATTTTTTCGTTATGGCATAACAAAAAAATAACGTTATAATAATAACGGTAAATATAACGTTATTTTCTGGTATCAGGTATGCGATCGTGCACGGTGCACCAAATCTCACTTATATTTAAAATGTAATAAGCGTTCTCTGTGAAAATACAAAGAAAAAAATACACCTTAAAAGCGTGATTACGTTTAGAAAATTTTCCCGCCTGTCATGACTTTCTTGACGGACTATAACGTTATCAAAGAACATATATTTACCGTTATAAATTCTATATAACGTTATAACATTTACCGTTATTAAATACATTTATAACGTTATTTCTAGTATCGGTAAAATTTTCATAACGTTATCTATGCCCTTGAAGCAATAACGTTATCAAAAAATAGCGTTATTTGAAGCCCTGCCTTACACACATGGACGTCAAATACCAAACTTTTACTTGATTTTGTTTACTTGCCTATTTGACTCCTTTGATGTGATTTAAAAACCGACAAAAGTACGGATACGTGTTATTTGGTATTGGTCATATTTGTCAAATAGGCAAATCAGGCCAATATTTGTCAAGCATACCGTCTACACATGGTAATTGTTTGCCAAGACATCAAATACGCAAATACAAATAGCCATGTGAAGTGCCTGCATAAACTCTAAAAGGGCCTTATCATACTGGCGATTAGCGAGCGATTTGAAAGCGACGCGACTGCACAGCGCACACGCCGCGATTGCGCGGCGTCGTCGCGGCGTGGCGTGGACGCCATTTTGTACACTCGTCTAGGGATATAACCAGTGTTGTCACATCTACCAACTTTCACCTCCCTTCTACCTATCTACCAACTTCGGTATCAAATCTACCTATTTTTCAACATAATAATTTATCATTGTTCACGTACAAATAATAAACGTTACAGACTACTCGGATAGCATTTTGGTACATTGCATTGATTCGTCTTGATACAATACTTCCTATAGCAAAATTCATATTTAAAACAACCCGGCCAAGTGCGTGTCGTAGTACCGCTAGTTTTTAAAATTTTTGTATGGTCAATGAATAGGTACAAGTTTATAACTTGTTTCACACTACTAACAACATTATTGACGTGGGAGAGCCATGCTTCGGCACGAATGGGCCGGCTCAACCGGAGAAATACCACGTCCTCACAGAAAACCGGCGTGAAACAGCGCTTGCGCTATGTTTCGTCGAGTGAGTGTGTTTACCGGAGGCCCAATCCCCTATCCCCTATAGGTACCGTAAAAAATCATTTCAATCAGAAAAATTTCAAAATCAAAACAATTTCAAATCATTTCAAAGAACGAAGAGCTTAGTGCTGAACATTTAAAATCATTATTCAATAAAAATATGTATGTATTTAAACACCATTAATAAAACTCTCTCTATGTATAAACTAGCATTTTTTATTCTTAAAAAATTACTGATATGAAGGTGGTAGATCTACCAACTTTAGGTTCTAACATCTACCTAATTCTACCAATTTTTGGCATGACGTCTACTGATTTTCTTAAATTTGGTGTGACAACACTGGATATAACAAAGCCAGCAGTAGTGTTTCCTCGTCAGAATCCATTTTAAATAGTTAATAGAATCAGGCGTTACTTTGCGGAAATCCATAGCTTAAAATTTAATTTGTTATTATTTTTAGCAATATTCCGCGAAAAAAAACTTCCACCTTTAAGTAAATGAGTGAGTGCACGCATAGGCATGCGTACAGCACCTCCCTCCTCCCACACTGCTTATGCGTACACTCGCATGCAAATACCTGCAAACACCACCACCACACAAGCAATAATGCTGGCAAATCCGTGCAAGGCCCCTCACCACCATGCAGGTTGAAAACCTCGACGCGCGTTTCGCTCCATTTTGCTACTGAGTGTCCAAAACGCGAAAGGCAAGCGCGCTGCGCAGTCGCGTCGCTTTCAAATCGCTCGCTAATCGCCAGTGTGATAAGGCCATAATGCTGAGGCTTAACCTACGCGTCAGTGACGGAGCGTCATGTTGCTTCAAGTTGTCAAATGTGTGTTTTGTATACAAAAAACACATTTGACAACTTGACGCTCCGTCACTGACGCGTAGGTTTGTTCTAAGCTTTACTATCCTTCGTTTGCCAATTCTTGGAAATCTTTTGCTATCGCGGCCCACTTGAGCCTTACGGGGCTTAATGGATTAATTATTTTATTAATAGTAATCTACGAATAAAATGGAAAACTATATTCGTAGATAGTAGGTAATAGATGACTCTGCCTTGAGTTTAAACTATTAGATATATGTACAACTTACAAGTTATATTTAGCTAGCCCTTTGATTTTTGTTCCGATAAAATATTAGGGCGTGAGTCGTGACATAGTTATTTACTGGGGATCTCTATTCTCTAATATAGACAGCGGCCGGCGAAGATAGTAGATATAAAGGGAAATTCTCAACGTCGGAGTTTCCGTAGATCCTTGTCTAACCCTTGTCACTGGAAGATCACTTTTAGATAAGTTACTTGAGCGATAGTGTTACGTAACACCGCCTGGAAGCGAACTCATTAGATCCTAATTAAAGGTGGCTTCAGTCTGTAAATAGCATTATGCTGGAACTAGGCCTGCGCACTTCCGTGCGCTTTGATGTTGGATACACACACAAAATAAAAGGATAGGTAATTTAAGAAAATAATAATATAACAATGTAGACTCTGAGATGTAGACTGAAGAATGAGTAATGACTATAATGACAAATGAGTGGCTGGTGGCAATATAATTACTAGTTAATAGCACCGTTGAATCGTATACCGTATACGGTATACGCAAGTAGTACGATGCGTGTTCACGAATGCATTTATGTACAAGGACGAATTTCAACCACCTTAGAAGATATTATACAGTGGGTGGCCAAATTATTATACTCAGTGTGAGTGATTTTAGTTGTTACCGTCCTTTGAAAAACCAAAGTTTATCCAGACAAATGACAATGCGCAGGGCCCCCGTAAGGGTTACAGCTGGCGCCTGTGCGCAAGAAAAGGATTTTGGCGCATTTTTTGGGTCCTTGGTTTTGGCGCCTCTAAAGATGGCGATTTGGCGGCCATAGAGGATGGTGCCCGTGTGCATTGCACACATTGCACATATGGTAGCGGGGACCCTGACAATGCGTGCTAAACGATTGGCGTTCGCTAAAATGCATAAGCATTGGACTGAGGAATATCTACTAGAAGGAGGAAAACAAGTTATTTTAATTGCATATTTTATAAATAAGTGGTTAAACGCGTAACTTTAATATGACCCAAATTGAACACCTTACCATAACCTATGATTGACCATAACGCCAAAAAAATATTACTTACCTAACTTTTTAAATGTACTTAACAATGTTACCTATTAGACACAAAAATGTACTTTTTTTTCAAATGCGTATAATAATTTGGCCACCGACGGTATTTTAGGGCGTCCTAGGAAATTTTTTGAAAACTGGCCCCGCAGTAATTTAAGGGCTACGTTACATAGGCTGCACTAAAATATCGGGAATGGAATACTTCCACTATTCCTGTCATATTAAAATCTTTTTCATTCAAAACTCCTTGGTTTTAAAAATCGAATACCATTTATTTATTTAAAAAAGATTCTCGGTCTTGTCACAAGGTCTTGTCAAACTTGTTTAGTCGTTGAGAAAATGGAATTGTGTTTAACACAAAAACAGTGTGTTGATCGGATGATTTCTGTATTTGGTGATGAAGCCCCATCCAAAACCACAATTTATCGTTGGTTTGCTGAATTTCAACGTGAACGTGTCAGGCTCAGTGATGATCCCCGTCAAGGTCGTCCAAAAACTGCAGTCACCCAAGAAAACGTTCATGCTGTGCGTAAGCTAGTTGAGGAAGATCGACATGTGACATACCGCGAAATTCAGGCAACTGTAGACATTGGCATGAGTCAAATACAAATAATATTGCATGAACAATTAGGTTTAAAAAAGTTGTTTTCCCGATGGATACCGCATTTGCTCTGTGAAGACCAAAAAGCGGCTCGCGTTACTTGGTGCGTCAGAACTCTCGAAAGATTCCACGCGGGATCCTCAAATGCTGTATACAACATCGTATCAGGTGACGAATCCTGGATATATACGCGTACGAACCCGAAACTAAAAACCAGTCACGAGTTTGGGTGTTTGAAAATGAGTTAAAGCCAACAAAAATTGTTCTCCAAAACCGGGCATATTACGACTATTCCTCTTGAGGGACAAAAAACGGTTAATGCAGAATGGTATGCTAGCATTTGTTTGCCACAGGTCGTATCTGAACTCCGTAAAGAGAACTGCAACCGCCGCATCATCCTCCATCACGACAGCGCGAGTTCTCACACCGCACACAGAACAAAAGAGCTTTTAGAGCAAGAAAACATAGAATTATTAGACCATCCGCCGTACAGCCCCGACTTAAGCCCTAATGATTTCTATACTTTCCCTAAAATAAAGAATAAATTGCGTGGTCAGAGATTTTCATCACCTAAAGAAGCTGTGGACGCCTACAAAACGGCCATTTTGGAGACCCCAACTTCCGAATGGAATGGTTGCTTCAATGATTGGTTCCATCGTATGGAAAAATGTGTCAAATTTCGCGGAGAATACTTCGAAAAGCAATAAACACATTTTTAAATAGTACTGTTGTGTCACCTCCTTGATTCCCGAAATTTTCAGTGCCGCCCTCGTATACGTAGGACTCGGATACTTCTCATATACTAATTGATAGATTCAATTTTAGCGACCTGTGTCCCTTTCAATAAATAATATTTTAGCAAGTATGTAGTTCGTTATACATTAGATAGATATTGACCATAACTTGCGTAATATATCGCGTAATTATAAAAATATTGTTATTTGATAAAATGCAAGACTCGCAAGTTCATTGGTCTTGAACTTGTGAACTAATTATTGTATGAAGATAATATCTTCTTTATTAAAATTACTCTACAAGACAATATTGCCATTCTTTCTTACTAATACAATATAATATATTATTTACGGAGCGTATAACTATTCAAAGACCAGAAAAGTCATATGGCGGACAAAGACCGCTAGAGTCAGAACTCAGAATACGGTGCGAGTATTTTTCACACAGAAATAAGATCTAGATAGAAGCGCTATGTCGCTCCATTTGTATGAACACGAGCGTGTCACTTTTTTCATACCTACTGTGACGTCACAAGAGCGCTTTAGTGATGGGAATACCCGTACGCGCGGAATCGATTCAAAGGAATCGCCGCGCCCCGTCTCTTTTGCCATTTTAATAGGTATATCGATTTTTTAATCGATTATTATTCGAGTTCATAGACAGAGGAATGATAAATCTTAAGATACGTGCTTGCCAGGACAGCTAGTAATATATTATATTATTTTAAATAAAATCACTAAACAGGAAGATAAATACATAATTATTACATAACTAGCTGTCCCGGCAAACGTTGTTTTGCCATTTAAAGTATTTGTACTTCATTAGTTGATACAAAATCTTATCCCCTCTTTGGTCCGCGGGGTAAGGGGAATTTATACACCAGATATTAATTTGGAAGAAAACAAATATATCTGCGAAAACCGCATTCAAATCGGATCAGTAGTTTTCGTGTGATAGTGGAACAAACATACAGACAGACAGACAGACAGTAGACAAAAAACTAATTACAGTTTTGGCTTCTATAGCGATGTAGTGACACCCCCCGCTTATTTTTTTTTAATACCTTTAATGTACAGAATTTTTATTTCTACAGTTTTATTATACGTATAGAAAATGTATAGAAATATAATTACCGAGTCACAAAATATCCCAAAGCGAACATTATCATTCCTCTGTTTCATGTCTGTTTCGAAAATCAATTAATTAGAATCGAGAATATGTACAACACTATTTGCTTCATTTGACAGAAAAATGAGAATATTGACTGTACCTCGAAACTAAGCGATGAGTGAAAGTATCGATTGTTTTATTTCCATTGCGCGCTCAATAGCGGACAAATAGAACGGGCTCTATAACTTTCTAACTAAAGCGGCAATGTATTATGAATCATGCGGTACACACGCAGTTACGTAGATTTCATGGTAAAAACTACAGCCACACGCGATTTACATTAAATAATTGATTTTAAAATAAAGGACACATTATTAAATAATAAAATTACTTACCGATGATAAGAAACGTGTCCACTATTTATACCAACGTTTTTAGTCCAATTTCCACAGCCCAATACGGCACAACTAGGCATTTTTAGAATTCCGATTGACGTCCGATTCCGATAACGGTGGAGCGCAGACTAAAGAACAGACTTTCGAAAGAGTATAGTTTATACTCTTTTGGGAACGCGATGGCACGCGAAGTACATACACATGCGGGATCTAATTAGATAGAAATCTGTGATTTTTCACATAACTCCTAGACCAGGGGTCACCAATTAGTTTCGCTCGGGGTCCGTTTTAAGAAACAAAATGACCTACGCGGTCCGAACATTAAAAAAAAATTAAACAAATGTAATTACGGAAATTACAAAGGTATTTGTATCAATGAGAAAAGTGATAATTTTTGTTGCTACATGTTCATCATTATGTCGAGACTGAAATAAATTTTTAACGAAGTTCATCTTCGAACATGCTTGGTCCGCACGCAATGGGTCGGCGGTACGCCGCATTAATAAAAACATCCTATTTAAATTTGCACTTTGTAATCAAAACTCTCATTTCGCTAAGATAAAGCGGTTCAATATGTTAGTCGATTAATAATAATAACAATTATTGATAGTAATTAATATCACATTAAATTCATGTAAGTATACGATATTAACTTTAAGAGTCAGAGAATTCTGGTCCTATAAATAACTGTCCTGTTGTAGGTATAGTAGTACTTATATCATAATAATAAATAATAATTATATGATAAACGTATAATTTATGGTAAGTAATGACTAGATGACGCCCGCAACTTCGTTGCGCCAAAACTCATTTAACTCGGAACTATAAAATATTTTTCCGGGATAAAAAGTATCCTAGGTATGTCCTTTCCCGGGACTCAAAGTATCTTCATGCCCAGCAAAATCGGTTCAGCGGTTTGGGCGTGAAGAGGCAACAGACAGACAGACAGACACACTTTCGCATTTACAATATTATTAAGTATTATAAAACTTATTAGTAAGTAAGTATACCTAGTATGGATTTGAAGCTGTGGGAAGGATATCAAGTATTAGATAAACGCAATCGACTCTACAAGGTGTAATAAAACTAAGTGATAATTACTTTAGGGTTTTTATTAGTGTCCGACCGAAACTGGTTTCTCAGCCTAAACCGAAACCGAAACCGAACTTTCAGCCTTACTCTCAGTTTCGGCCGAAACCGAAACCGAAACTTGGTAAAACATTTAAAATTACGATTATTTTATGAAATTTATTGATTTTTAACATATATTACAACTTTTTAAACAAAGGAAAAAGTTGAATTTTTTACTTTATGCGACATCTCTTAAAATCAATATTATTAATCTTAGACTCGAATACGTTCCCTAGAAACTTTTTTGTACTATACTCCGTTTTTTAAATGATTCCAAGTAGGTGCGATTTTACTAAAAAAATTCAACGTGCTTAGCGTACACTAAACCGGTTCTTAATCGTATAAACACGTTTATAACACTCAATTGCATTTTACCGACTTAAACTAAACTCGTTCACGGCAAATTCGATTTTATCTTCTGAACGCCCAATATTTGAGTTTTAACTTCATAAAATACATTTGATCCTGTGAGTGTAGTATCATGACAGATCGAAAAGTATAGACGAAAAAATTGTTAAGAAGACAGATTTCACAGATGCGTTTGGTTAGGTTATTTATCGTTTCTTGCTATTTTGTTAATAAAACAACGTGACAAGGCTCCAAGATGATTTAAAAAACATAAAAATCATCGCGTGGCGTAACGTAAACTTAGATTCATTAATCTCGATTAAAAGAAGAATGTAAAATCTATTTAAAAAAAAAAAACAAGATTTACGTCGCCATATAAACGCGTTCATTGTTCATTGAGAACTTAGTTTAATAAAACGAAGTTGTACGTGTGATTGGTGTAAGGGCTGCAAGAGTGAAGCTTACGATGAAGTGGGCTAGATAAGATTCTAGCAGGGTAGGAACGGTCTAAGTCCTAAGAAATTGCGTGTCCATAGTTAAAAGACAATTTTAAATACTTAAATAAATCGCGTGGTAAAAGTAAAAGAGTGAGGCGAGATGATTTACTACATAAATCATGCAAGATATATCCTAATATATCCTATAATCTCACAGTCAAACAAAATTCTGAAGTAAATAGTTCATACGCAATATATAATCAATTTATCGTAGCATTTACTAAAACGTTTGTTTGGGAAACATTGTTAAAATAGCACGTAATTTGCCAACAGTTATGTATGTTAAATAAGCTTGCGTGTGTCATAGAAATAAAATTCAATAATATAATTTGGATAACAATAAGTTTAGACAATTTAGTTAAAATAAAACGAAGTGCTAATTTAAGATTTGGGACTAATCTGGAAAACATTATCTCAGAACACGATTAAATAGATGGTGGCGAACTGAGCCGGGGCCTCGCTGGCAAGCAAGCACGAGTTAATTGCGAAGTTTACCGAACGACGCATGAGTTTCGGCCGAGCTGAAAGTTTCGGCTATATTTTGGCCGAAACCGAAACTAAGGCCGAAACTAGATTTTTTGGCCGAAACTGGCCGAAACCGAAACCGAAAGTTCGGTCGGTCATTAGTTTTTATGTGTCCCTTATGTAAAGTTCACTGTGAAAGTAGCCGCGATGAAAGATTATTTTTTTTGTAATTTGTATGGACAGGCGCCCGAGCGTCATGTCTCATGACTACTCATGAGTTCCCATTCAAAAGAAAAAAAAGATATCGTATTCGACTTCCAGTGCTGATATTTTTACACCGAACTCTATACACAGTAACAGTGTACAAACCCTAAATTATTATCAGTTAGTTTTGTTACACCATGTATACGTGCGCGTTCAAGGCATGGATCATCTTTTTTGTCAGACAATCAGGTGGTCAGCCAGTTTCGTCCTAATATAATTTGGACACAACATTTCGAAAGAAAAATTTGCGTACAAAACCAATGTCAAAACATGATAGTATTTAATAAATAAGTAATTAAATAAATTTCCTCTAAGATCTTGACTGCAAAAGAATTTTTAGTAGGGCTTCATTAGATGTAAATACCTCTCATTTTAAAGACAGTTCCTTAATGATATTAAAATTATAATCAAGGAGGATCTTTTAGTTTTCACTTTAAGTACTACGACGACAAGCTGTACTAAACTCAGAAAAAAATTGGGATCTAATTATGACAAAATCTCTTGATTTCATGCGGTTGTTTCACATGCTCTAGCAGCCAGCATGGGTGATGGGGGCCTATTCTAATGACTAGTAGAAATCAAATACGATAACTTGGCGCGCCCCTCCAAATTACTGTTTCAATGTGTGTAGTCACATCCTTATGAAAGAGTTTGTATGTAGTAAGTATTCAACCAATCACAGTACACGTAATATTTCAGTTAATGTCACTTATTACCAAGATTTGTTGGTCAACTAATCATAACTAGCCTACCGCGCAAGACAACGCAATTTCACACGTTTTGACAACACACTTCAAACATTTTGAATTTTGGAGGGGCGCGCCATGTTATCGTAGTTGATCTCTACGTCACTTCGAGTATAGACTGTCTTACTCGCAAGTACACATGCCGACTCACGTACCTCGTAAGTCGTGACTCGTGATAGAAGCGATGTATTCTGTAATTTGAGTCATGAAAATAGTTTCATTGACCGGAGCAAACATCTATTTTACGAGGGTAACACAAAACTTGTAACTTTTCTAAAAATCCTAAACGAAAAATGAGTGTTCCTCATAAAAAGGTTAAGAAACCCATGAGGCTGACATTAACACTAACTGCCGCACTCACGGCCACAATCAGAGCATTTAATGATGACTAAACTTAAATTTAATGAAGAGTTTGACAGATAATATATGGGGCTTAAGTCAAAATCTTCATTTAATTACAATTAAGTAATTAATGCTCGTCTCTGAGTGCGGCAGTCAAAGTGGATCATTAATTACTTTAATGTAATTAATTCAAAATTTTGACATAAGCCCCATACATTTTCTGTCCAGCTCTTCATTAAATTGAAGGTTAATCATAGTTCAATGTCTCTGAAAGCCTCAAAAAAAAAAATATTAAAAAAAAAAGGTTAAGTAAAACTCCTATAGCTTTACACATCTACGCGCGTATCGGGGGTGTCGAGAGTTCCTCTTCATGTATATTTTGATGCACAATTTTATATTGTATGTCACAGAGGAATCCTTGTTGAATACAAAATGATTGAGTATTGAAACCCGCTGGTGTGAAATAATCTGTGATATAGTGCGTTATAGGTTCATATTGCTATCCTAAACCTCCACACAAAACTTTTATGTCCATTGTTACCTTTTCTATGCAGCGATAATAAAAATAATATAGTATCTGAAACTGATTTTAAATTAAACAGGCTATTTATTTATAAACAATAGGTTTGAAATTTTTATAGCCTATAGGTGCCTACCTATATACAAAAGATTAATCAAACGTGTAAAAGCTCTGCATAACATTATTTAGAAACTCTACAATAGAGTCTAGGATGTAAGTAAAGAAAAAAAAAATTTTTATTCAAATTTTTTACAGTACAAATTAGGTACGATAAATTCTCTATAAATTTTCTTTTTTTACAATTACGAGTATGTATCGTTAAAATAGGGTCTGGTAAAGATAAGGGCGTTAAAGTAGTTATGGGTACTTTTATTAATTTATTCTGTACAATGTTAATAATAAAATAATATATGTTAAATGTTAATAATAATAAAATAATACGTGGCAGAGCTATGCTTCGGCACGAATGGGCCGGCTCAACCGGAGAAATACCACGTTCTCACAGAAAACCGGCGTGAAACAGCGCTTGCGCTGTGTTTCGCCGAGTGAGTGAGTTTACCGGAGGCCCAATCCCCTACCCTATTCTCTTCCCTTCCCTCTCTATTACCTCCCCTATTACCCTATTCCCTCTTAAAAGGCCGGCAACGCACCTGCAGCTCTTCTGATGCTGCGAGTGTCCATGGGCGACGGGAGTTGCTTTCCATCAGGTGACCCGTTTGCTCGTTTGCCTCCTTATTTCATAAAAAAAATATTAAGTAGGCCTCTAAAATAATATTAAGTAGGTTCTTGGAACCGGTCGTGCCCCCAGAGCTTACTACCGAAAGTTCCTCAACGTCGGATTCAGGCACAGAAACATCATCTGTTTCTGAATCTTAAATCTTTCCAATATCGACTCTATCTACTGTACACACAGTTCAATATCACTTGACAAAGTTTTCAGCGACCCGTCTACCTACTAGGTATGCGAGGTATAGAACATCATTTGTCTCCCAAGGTTGCATTTAGGGGAATTTAGTGAGACCTCAGCCGTTACCGTAATTTTAGTAGCATAATATATTATTTCCGCTATCTGGGTACTTGATAAATTAAATGTAACTATCTTTTCCCGCTTTTGAAAGTATTTTACCTCTTTTGAAGTTAAAATATGAACGAGGTTGGCTTATTACAATAGTGATCTCAAAGAAAAGGTGGAAAATTTATATCTGATTGAAAGGGTCAAGTATTGGGTACGGACTACGGTATTTATTTTAATAGTAAACATAAAATCGAATGATGGAGATGAAAAAATCCTCCTTTGTATATTTTTCCCCCTTTTTTTGCTATGAGAACGTAAAACAGAACAATTGCATATAAGTGCTCTTAATTATACCAAGTCATTTGGTTTTCTTACAGCGACTTAAATTTAGCAAACCGGAACTTCGTGTAATAGGTACCTAAACTAATTTTATGTAACTGTTTGTAAAATGATTAAAATGAAGTTAAACATTGCACAATATAGTTATTAATAATATAATAATTATTATGATAATTATTGAATATTTCTTATCTCCTACTGGGATTAGGGCATGCTAATATTGAGCAAGATTAAAAGCTTAATATTTATAACTATTGTAAAATGTGCTGATTTACTTAATTGTTACAATTAGAATTCACTTATTAAAGTCAATCTATGTAATTCGTTAAAATCAAAACTAAAAAGCATGTAAGCGTACAATAGATCAGAAACATTCTTTATCAGCTGCAATTTTGAGATGATGATAGTGATGATGAAATAACAGGAAAACATAATTGACAATTTACCCAATCATAGACAATTTTTCGATAGAAGACAGACATCGAAAATTAGGTTTATACAAGAAAATCTAAATAAAACAAAATAGAGTAGTTTAATAGATATTTAGTTGCAATGCATTTGAAAAGTATCATAAAAACATCAGCAGAAAATAACACCTTTTAAACATATGACCTAATAACACTACAATAGCCGAATAAAAAACAAAAGTAAGTATAGTTTAAAAAAAAAAAACTTACTTCCAGAGGCGTGGACTCCTGCGCAGAAGCACACGAAAATCACAAACCAATACATCATGTCATGACGACCGTCACTGCACACTGCCACACTTGGAATGACTATCTGTGGGTCGGGGGGTCAAATTATCATTATCTTATTCCAATTGGTATTTGTGGGCAAACATTGATAAGGGGGATCGCGCCGGAAGAGCTGCAACTGGGACTTCGGCCATTACTTGAATTAGGTAGGGAATAGGGACATTATTATAGATGGTTGTTAATGTGGTATTGTAATTTGATTCTGATGTTCTGCAATTGTAAACTCTGATTCTGCAATTTTGTTCCAATATACAGGGTGTAACAAAATAAAGTGATAATTACTTTAGAGTGTGAATGTGTCCCTTATATAGAGTTCTCTGTAAAAGTAGCATCGGTGAAAAAGCAATTTTTGTAGGCGAAAAAATAAATGTGCAAAATAGTATTCTGTTATATGTCAAACTAACATCAAATGTGTTCTGAATAATTATTATTGGTCAAAACTTATGTTGGTTAAGGATGATACAAGAATTTTGCAATAGGATTCGGATTTAATCAAAGCCAAAAATTATTGTGGGATCAGAACAGCAGAAAATACAAGATGTAAACACTTCAATTAGATGCAAAAGTCTTCAAAAAGTAATCAAGTAAACTTAAGCTAAAGTTCTTACGTTACTAATTTGTAATAATAAACGTTGCTTTTTCAGCTAGTGTAAAATAACGAATGAATGTTACAATAGTGTTAGTGTCTGTGTTATTATTATTGGCCTTTAACTTTTTGGTGAAGATATCAGTTATCTTCAAAACAATTTATTACTCATACAACTATTTAAGAACGATAATCATGATATTTGTAAGCGAACAAGAAAACGAGCAGACGGATCATATTAATATGATGGTAACGCAACAACAGAGGAGTCTAGTGTTGCAAATTGCGAGAATTATATTCCAGAGGACCAAAAAAGACAGAGATACGCCAATTCTAACTCTTTGACTCAGAATTACAATTATTTTGCCATCAGAGTGTCGTATCCCTGCCAAATAACAAAAGTCAAGTCTGTCTTTCAACAAGTCCAGCCGTCAGATTACGATTAACTTGACATATCAAGCTAGTCGTAATCCGACCAAATTACGTATCCGCCATCGGTCTATGAATTAATCTCTCTGATCGTACATAGGTCATTAACGTCATCTAAAACGTACGAAAGTTAAATTAAAATATATGTGTATGGCAAGTATTTATTATTAATCATTAGGTATGCACTGCTTTTATGCCTTCATGGTGTGCACGCCCATGGGTTAGGGTCAGTTAATGGTTACTGCAATCTGATGTACTTAAAATTATGAAAAAAAAGGCCAAGTACGATTTAGACTCGCGCCACGAAGGGTTCCGCACCATTATAGAGCAAATAGTAAAAAAAACGTTATTTTCGTATGGGATTTAATTTTATTATTAATTATGAAAGTATAAATACAGTTGGGTATTTTCTGAACATTTCAGGTGCCAATCTCTTGTCATCATTGGTACCGAGCAAAAAATGATTTAAAAAACAAGTTAGTTGTATGGGAGCCCCCTTAAATATTTAATTTATTTTGTTTTTAGTATTTGTTGTTATCGCGGAATCAGAAATACATAATCTGGGAAAATTTCAACTCTCTAGCTATTTCCGTTCTTGAGCTACAACCTGGAGACATACAGACAGATAGACATAATATACTATATACACACATTTTGAGGGTCCCGTTTTTACCCTTTGGGTACGGAACCCTAAAATTGTGGTAAGTGTAGGGTATAATGGTAATGAAGCTAATCACGAGCTAACTGTAGCACTCATAGATGAAAATTTACTAACTGTAATTACAATATAATGATTTCGTCACATCCCATACATTATTATTCTGTTAAAATCTTCTTTCTATACATATTATAAAACAAAGTCGCTTTTTTCCCTCATGTCCCTTTGTTCCCTTTAATCTTTAAAACTACGCAACGGATTTTGATGATTCTTTCATTGTTAGATAGCCCATTTATCGAGGAAGGCTATAGACTATATTTTATCACGCTAAGACTAATAGGAGCGAAGAAATAGAGGAAAATGTGGAAAAAACGGAGGAAATTATTTGAGAGGGCTAACTTAAACCCGCTAATTTCAGGAATTACTGGTCCGATTTGAAAAATTCTTTCAGTGTTAGATAGCCCATTTATTGAGGAAAAGACTAATAGGAGAATGTGGAAAAAACGAGGGTAATCATTGTTGTTTCACTCGCGAACTACTGGTACAATTTTTATGTTATTTGGCACAGAGAAGTAGACCACGTGAAGAATCATAGGCTATCGATTTTAATCATTTTTTCAATGGCTATAATATATTTTATACCCGTACGACGCTGGGCTGGTCGCTAGTTTAGCATAATTAAAGTTCTGCTCTTCTTTCTTTTAGCACCATTAACGCTCTTTGAGTGCGGCCGTAGGTCACTATGCATTAAATTACAAAACTTTAATATTCATTATTCAATGTCAATATCTGTATGAAATGTTGTAACTAGCTGGTTTGAAGCTTAGTGGAATGTAAATACCAAAAGACTCATCTCTGGACTCTAACTAATGATAAATGAACCCTGGACAAAAGCTGCTCTACTTGGATGTAGAGCAACATGTGCATTTGCGTTCCCAATGGCATTTCCAGGAACTGCTGCGTTGTAAAATAATAACTAAAGCGATTTTGCGTCTATTCATACTACATATTACCACAAATGCAAATTATGCACAAAACAATACGATAATTTGCTAATGATGTACCGAAAACAATGAGGTTTTTACCTCGTTCCTAATAAACAAATAAAAGCTGCTTTAATCCACCTTAATTACTACTTAAGTAATAAGTATGCACTTAAGTAAAATTCCTAATAGTTTAAACTTTAATGTTATGGTACCAGCTAAATAATATAAGGGAGGGTCTTTCGACGCGAAATAAGAAACCGCATACCTAATACAAAAGACTAACTTGCCATTTCCTTAAAATTTAAATACCTCTGGACAAGTATTTAGTACAACGCCTCCGTGGTCCAGTAGTTTTGCGCGTGGTTCTTGACTTGGAGGTCGTGGGTTCGATTCCCACGTTGGAAACATGTTATTTCCAAGTTTGGTTAGGGCAATGCAGGATGATCACCTGATTTTCTGACAAGTAAGATGAGCCATGCGTCGGATGGGCATGTAAAAAGTCGGTCCTGCGCCTGATCTCTCACCACTCATGTCGGTCGTCCGTCCCACTGGGTAATGAGAGTAAAGGAATCAAGAGTGTTCTTGTGTACTGCGCACACACTTGGGCACTATAAATTACTCCTACGTACAGCGTACCTGGCCTGGTTTCAATGAATTGGCCACCGTCACCGAAACTGGTGTGGGAATTATTAATTACTTAAATAAATTAAAAAAACGTATTATTTCTGAATAGATTTGTAACAAATACTTTCAGAACGTTGCGCGTTGACCTGGTACTATATTATTTAGTACAAGTATTTACCTTGGGGAAGGAAATTAGAATCTCTTACTTCTCCTACCTTTCTTCCGATTAATTTCATTGCGGGTCACAAGACAGATTTAGCTTGTTCCTTGGGCACCCTTGAGATCATATTATTATCAAAGGGTTTTAGTGGTTGGTTACCACTGTTGATCCTGGCGACACAGGAGTGTTGCAATGGTTCCCGCAGGAATGTAGTGGGCCAATTGCCCGTTAAAAAAAGTATTTAGTACTAGTAAGTAGTATTTTTAATCGATATTTGCGACCGCAACCGACAAATATTTAAAGAAAATGCCACTTTATGTCGGCTATAGGTTTCATTTCCTACCGACATTGGTCTAACGACAAACGCTTCCGCTGCTTTGAAATGGCGTAGAGCAAAATAAAAATTTAATATGATTTAATATTTTTATAGAGCTTTACTGAATAGAAATCACTATCATTTAAGCAATATAGTTTTGCGTTTGCGCTTCGTAGCCCGCCATAGCTATTACTCCAAATTATCTAATGCGATAATTCGTACACTAATAATTGTTATCACTTTGAGTTCACTAATGACGTTAAAGCACAATTAGTCTCAATAAACAAATAACTTGAACCATATTTTGTAGTGGAAGTGACAAAAGTTTATACATTTAGGTTTAGTTAGGTACAGTCTGGGATAAATCGCTTAGCAATTATACGCGATTATTCACGCTTCTTAATATTTTGTAGGTTTTATATAAGGTTTTTTATGCAGTGAGTTACTTCTTAATATGACCCTTGATGCATACTAAGAAGTAACTCACTGCAACCATCTTCTTATCAGTAGATACTTAAAATTGCTTCAATTCTGAATACTGACTTCTTAATCAATTCCTGAAAGTATGATCGGACAACGTGCGTTAGTAAGCGCTTAACTATGTCACTTCTCTATGAATTTTTCGCTCTATATCCTTATCCATATAAACTAACTTAAAATTATAAACAGTATTAAGTTAAGCGTTGACTGTGTCCGTTGAGGCGTGCCCTTCTAGTCTAGTTGCTAATGAGCGAACGCTCTAACAAGATCGGCACTTACTTGCTCTTTTTTTCACCGGAAAAGCTTTTGAGTAACGACGTTTATTATGATACAACTATGTGCCGTCGCCGTGCCTTTGCTTGCAATCCTGACGCGCATTACCTATTAACAATATTATAATGCCCCTAGCCCAACTTGACGCTTATTTGTAGAAAATTGGTTAACTTATTGGTTCGCCATCCCTGGCATAAGTGGATAATTAGTTGAAAAGGAGGGAGGGATGCTTAGGGGGTCCGCAGTATGACCCAACACCTTAAAAGTGGGCCACGAAACAAAGGAGTTTAGGAACCTCTGGATTAGATGATAAAAAACTGACTCAATGCTAATTGGACTCGGATTTACTGTGCGTATTCATGTCAATCTATATATGTACATATAATAAAATTGTACAAATGAAGATTCTGTACATTAAAGATATTCAAAAAATAATAAGCGGAGGGTGTCACTACATCGCTATAGAAGCAAAAAATGTGGTCAGTTTTTTTGTCTGTCTGTCTGTCTGTAACATCTGGTATATAATTTTTTTTCTCCCCACCCCTCTAAAGGGACGAAATAGGGGGTCAGATTTTGTATAAGACTTTTGCTTTAACACGAAAACTACTGAACCGATTTGCATACGGTTTTCGCAGATATATTTGCCTTCTTCCAACCCAACATCTGGTGTATAAAAATCACTCCCCCCCACCCCTCTAAGGGAACCATAGAGGGGGTCAAATTTTGTATCAAACTTTTTTCTTTAATGGACTTACTTCATATTATTACCTGTTTTTCCAACTTAACATCTGGTGTATAAAATTTTTTCCCCCACCCCTCTTAGGGGACAAAAGAGGAGGTAAGATTTTGTATCAACTGATGAAGTAGAAATACTCTGATGGCAAAACAACGTTTGCCGGGACAGCTAGTTCATAATAAGTTTTATCTAGCTGTTGTCTTGCTACGTAGAGTTTTGTAGTGCTGTACCAGTTAGTAAAAATTACCAATATTAATTGTATATTTGTACCTAAAGGCTGACTGCCGGATACTATAATACGAATACTTTTAGACTGTATACTGTATAGTGTACTAGGACATATCCTACACATTTAATTCGAAAAAGTATGTGTTAGACTGTTACGATTTTGCTCTTAAAGTTCTAACAAATTTGGATGAAATATCATATTATTTCGACACTTGTAGTCCCAGGATAGGACCTAGATATTGTTTATAAAGGTAAAATGTATGGTTCCCAGGCGATAAACCACAAAGGAAGTTGCGGGCAAAGTCGAGTTTTCTCAATATCAAGAACCCGGTAGGCCACACAATAGAAAATGGAAAAAGGTCAAAGAAAACATTAAATATTTTCATTTTCAATAAAGGAGAGTAATATTTTGTTTCAATTTTCGGTGATTTGATTCCCGACTCGGGAAAAACAAATTGTTTTTTTTTGTACTGAATACAAAAAACAATTGGTTTAGGCATTGTAATATAATATCAATATCAGTGTTCAATTGAATAAGGGTTTATGAGTTTATTAATATGGTGTAGAGATTAACTACGTTAACATGGCCCTCCAAAATTAAAAACGTTTGAAGTGCGTTGTCAAAACGTTTGAAGTGCGTTGTCTTGCGCGGTAGGCTAGTTATGATTAGTTGACCAACAAATCTTGGTAAAAAGTGACATTAAGTGAAATATAACGTGTACTGTGATTGGTTGAATACTTACTACATACAAACTCTTTCATAAGGATGTGACTGACACATCGAAACAGCCATTTGGAGGGGCGCGCCATGTTATCGTAGTTGATCCATTAATTCATTAATTTGACACAGAATAATATTCTTGTCGATAAGGTTACTTGGACAATATTTCACTGTGTTTTAAATGCTTTGACTGATTAAAACACTAAATAAAATAAATTAATTAAAAATCAAAAAACCCGACTGCAAAAAATGTTAACTAAAAAGAACGAAACAAGACCTAATTCTGCCGGAGGCATCAAATCCATGTTTTAATTGATACGACTCTTGCTTACGAGTTTCGTGCCAGGATAAATAGAAAGTTACATAGAAAAATGTAGAAGAAGAAAGTGGATAATAAAATGCAGTCGGAGGCATGTTGCACTAAGTTTAATATTAATTCATAAATCATAAAATATTATGCCTCCGACTGCATTTTATTATCCACTTTCTTCTTCTACATTTTTCTATGTAACCTTCTATTTATCCTGGCATGAAACTCGTAAGCAAGAGTCGTATCAATTAAAACATGGATTTGATGCCTCCTGCAGAATTAGGTCTTTTTTCGTTCTTTTTAGTTAACATTTTTTGCAGTCGGGTTTTTTGATTTTTAATAAATTTATTTTATTTGCGACTTTTTAGTTGTAGTCATCTAACCATTTCGATAATCAATCTAATAAAAAATTGAAATACCACCGTGCAAATATAACCATATACGTAATATCGTAGGTACACTTACAAAAGTGTACCTACAATACGTTATAATAGGTAGGCACATCGGTTTGGTACTGTTTCAATGTATGTTTCTAGTTTTAAATACCAAATCATTGTTTTTTTTTTAATACTTTGTCATTAAATTTTCATCTTGTTTCAGTAATGTCAGTTAATTTTTAATTAATATTGGATTTATCCATGCAGGTGGATTTTGGTTTTTTCTTACTTTATTACTAGCGGTCGGCCGCGGCTCCGCCCGCGTGGATGTCGGTGAGCTCTGCAAAAAGCATACCCAGGAAAGACTCGGTCAGTAAAATTATTATTTTTAACAAAACATTAAAACCGACTTCCAAGGTAAAAACAATAATAACATTAATATGAACTAAAAAGTATTAAATAATTTTTACTATCTAATGGTGCCTTTTTCCGAATTCGGCTAAAACTCAACTATTTCTGTATTCAATCTTCATTATTTTGAAGTCGGTACCAGATAGCTGAATCTTCAGTCCGCTGACAGAATATTTGAAACTTTTGGAACTGGCACCGACTTCAAAATTATGAAGATTGAATACAGAAATAGTTGAGTTTTAGCCGAATTCGGAAAAAGGCACCATTAGATAGTAAAAATTATTTAATACTTTTTAGTTCATATTAATGTTATTATTGTTTTTACTTTGGAAGTCGGTTTTAATGTTTTGTTAAAAATAATAATAATTTCACTCTTTTTAGTTACACTAGTAGGTAAACCTTCGCGTATATTTTACGTATCTTATTACAATTTGTCAAGAGTCACAACTCACACTCACAAAATCATATATTATCAGTGAAGTGAACATATTGTGCTAAGTAATTTAACAATTTTAATGCTTCAAGCCCCAAGCGGTCACCGGCGATTGAGATAACAATAGAAAGGCTATTGTGTCTCGTTTTTCCACGATCGAAGGATCTATCAGATAAAAAATTGTATAAACTTGCATAGGATGTAGCGTAGCTACTCATAATATTTAATATTATCATAATTATTTACAGCTCTGTTCTTGTAAAGCGCTTATTCCACTTATCCTAGCTAGGAAGTCCTAGCTAGGATCCTAGCTTTCTAAATGTTATTCCACTTGACTAAATTTTTTCCGATTTAGAATCCTAGCTAGGATCCTAGCTTCTAAATGTTATTCCACTTGACTAAATTTTTTAGGACCCTAGCTAGGACTTCCTAGCTAGGATAAGTGGAATAAGCGCTTAATCAAGAATTCAAATCGATACTTAGTGCGCCATCTATCGATTAATAAGTATAACTGATTAAAAAGACACTTAATGACTTTGTTTTGTGTAAATGCTCTTTTTAAAATAACTTTATTTTAATTCTATTTGTCTATTTAAATTTTATAAAGTAATTAGTAAAGTATTCGATCTGTTGTCTGCCGCCACGCGCCACGCGGCGCGGCGGCGCGGCGACGCCGTCGCCTCTGCGGCGCCGACCGCCATGTATTAAACAAACAGGTGTTGTTATACAGTACATAATTATTATTATTAGTATATCCATACCTATGCCTTGTACTATTAATAATAACATTTAGAAAGCTAGGATCCTAGCTAGGACTTCCTAGCTAGGATAAGTGGAATAAGCGCTTAATCAAGAATTCAAATCGATACTTAGTGCGCCATCTATCGATTAATAAGTATAGCTGATTAAAAAGACACTTAATGACTTTGTTTTGTGTAAATGCTCTTTTTAAAATAACTTTATTTTAATTCTATTTGTCTATTTAATTTTTATAAAGTAATTAGTAAAGTATTCGATCTGTTGTCTGCCGCCACGCGCCACGCGGCGCGGCGGCGCGGCGACGCCGTCGCCTCTGCGGCGCCGACCGCCATGTATTAAACAAACAGGTGTTGTTATACAGTACATAATTATTATTATTAGTATATCCATACCTATGCCTTGTACTATTATTAATTCTGTGCCATGAGACATTGGTGACCTTAATGATGATGATGACGATGATGATGATGATGATGATTATGATGATGAATATGAATTGCATAGTAGCATATGCTTTCTGTTCTTAAAACAACGCCGAAACTCCCGAAAGTGTATCTATAAGGAGTCAGGAGTTCTCTCAGCATCTTCGAAACCATGGTATACTTTGACCCAATATTTGACTTTTTGGTAGCATATTCTTAGTACACTTCACATAAAACCAAAATCACCATATGTTTCCATATAAATTTCGAGGAGTTCCCTCGATTACTCATGGATCCCATCATCAGGTCACCACTTTTGTGAACATGGTACCAAATTGGAGTGAAACCTAATACGACAAAACAAAAATTTCGAAAATCGGTTCACAAACGGCGGAGTAATCGTTGAACATACAAAAAAAAAAAAAAAAAATATCCACAGCCGAACATATAACCTCCTCGTTTTTTGGAAGTCGGTTAATGATTCCCAGGTCAATTCACAGACTCCGACACTAACATCGACGACGCAGTCATTATACGCAGGCTGCACCCTGCACGGATTGTCTTCCTCCCGCACGCGCACCCGCCTTGGTGACGCCAATTACTATCGTAATACATAATTTAATTTCGCCATAATTTCTAAACCAAATGTCAAATTTTATTCATTCAAAGACCGAATAATATCTACATAAACTGTAATTAGTAATGGAATAATTTATTTTGATAAGGATTAAAAGAATGAGTAAAATAAACGCGTTTAAATGTAGTCCAAAAAAATATCAAGATTTTTTAATTAAAAAATGGTTATTGTGCCTCACTCGATATAGACAGGTATAGTGTCTCGCAGACTTTTTTTGTAGATATTTGTAAGTTCTACAACTACTTAGAATTTTATGGTTCTATCTTTTATAGTTTAGGCAGCGTACGTAAAATAAGTAACTTTTCTGGTTAATTTTTTACACCTTACGTCCGAAGAACCCAAATATCTTACGGTACCTTATTTTTTCAAAATAAAATTCAGCCTATGTGTAGCAAAAATAATGTAGAATTCCAATAGTAAAAGAATTTTTCAAATCGGTCCAGTAGTTACCGAGCCCAACAAGCAAAAAATCAAATCTTTCCTCTTTGTACTATTAGTGTAGATTTATCGTTCGATTTAATATTAAAACTGCAAGTTATATACATATTTAGAATCAGTGTTTAAAATTATTTATTTTGATACCCCACTCGATATGCTTGGTAAATTTTTATTTTTGTTTACCTCACGATATGGCGTCAAACATCCGCCATTTCTATCTAATGAACACTCGGGCTATTAAGACAAATCTAACGATACCTCAAATGTGAAAATCCGTTTAGCCATTCTGAAGATACGAGGTAATAAAGAATATTACATACATAGAAGATACGCGCTAAACACATAACCCTCCTGGCAGTCGGGTAAAAAGCACAAACATTACCATCGGACATTCGAAGTTGAATTAAAAAACATATTCTAGAAATCTCACAACAGAATACAAAATTAATCAGGACCAACTCAAACGAAATAAAGTTTTGTAGCAGAGAGTACTACGGAGCAGTAAAGCAGGATATTCTTTGAATGAGGGATCATTTAAATTAAATTTCACTAGTGAATCTCTATACACTTACATTGTCTATGACTGTGATCTGAATTGAAACAAAGTTGAGTTCTATTGTTTTTGTGAAAAGTGTTTTTTACATGAAAGTAATACAGTACATTTTTGGGCCTTGGTAAAACTTGATAAAATGTTATATTTTATACTTACTACTTACACTCTGTGTTGAGTTACGAGCGTAAAGAGGGAAATATTCTATGACTAGTTGACGCCCGTAACTCCGTTGCGCCAAAATTCGTTTATCGCGCGGGAACAGGATTTTCAGGAGGTTTTTCAGGATAAAAAGGGACCCTGGGACTCAAACTCCCTCCATGACAAATTTTGATCAAAATTAGTCCAATGGTTTAAGCGTGAAGAGGTAACAGATAGACACTTTTGCATTTATAATATTAGTACTAAAGTATGGATGATTACTTCTTACAAAAACTTCAACCTTAGGTTTAATAGTACAAATAGCTTATTATAAAACCCGTAGTTCAGCAAACGTAAAAGTCCAAAATTACGGACAAAGGGTACGGGAAGGTACAGTAAATACTCAAGCGGAATAAAATCATAATAACAACATTACTCGCGCCGGACGCGTGTAATCAAATAGCACAAGTGAAAATTCTCCGAAAATTCTGACGAGATAAAATTGTTTTGCGTAATTGTTGCACCAACATTAATAATTGCGTGATTGGTGAAAAATAGGATATTATTTTCTTTTGTTGTCTTGTGCGTTTTAATGCTTCAACTCCCAAGCGGCCACATGCGGCCGCGATAACAATATAGATAAGCTATTGTGTCTGGTTTTTCCAGGATCGAGGTGTAATTCTGTAGGAGTTAAAGCATAGTACATATGCCTCCGTATTCTCAAAGAATGCTCCGCGGAGCTGGCGGAGCCTCGGAGCTCCGAAAATGCCTTGTAGGGGCTCCAAGAGTGATATATCAAACACCAGCATGGAAATCGATTTTCTTCAAAAATGGCACTTCTTAAAGGGGGTTCGCCACCAAAAAGGTTTCAGAACCTGTGGTTTAGAGCATGGCTCTTAACTCGGAGGTCGTAGTTTGGTCAATGCAGACTGATCATCTTATTGTCTGCCAAAAAAGATTGCTTCCAGGATTAGTCTCAATAGGTTTTTATCCCACTGTAAAAATATTCCGTCCTTCAAAGTTCGATCGTATGAGATTTTCCGCACGAGATAAAATATCACGAGACGTCAAAAATAGCAAATAATAAGGTGCTCGTTCTACAAAATATTTATTCCGACCTACTTAATATACCCAAAGTACGATATAACCATCATAATAGGGATATTTTCTTTGAGGATTACATACAAAAAACTTGATAAAAGATAAGTAGAGTCGAAATTCTCTTTGATATGTGGTTCGTATCGGAAACAAAGTTCCGAGTAAACTTTAATAGGTCTTAGTATAATGAGCAGAATGTCTGGACCGACCTTGCCGGAGCTATTTATTCTGGGAACATCTCTACATTCGGATGTTAAGGGTCTGCTACATGTTTCGGTTTGCAGGATGCAGAATTAAGCTTTGTTTATGATTTATGACCGCATCAGAGAGGTTTTGTTATGGCATTCACTTTGATTTAATTAAAACTTACTGCCGCACTCAATGAATATTAATTACTTAACTATAATGAATCAAACATTTTGATATAAGCCCCATAATTATATTGTCTGTCAAACTCTTAATTAAATTTAAGTTTGATCATCATTAAATACCAGGGGTATTTAATGATGATCAGTGCGGTCGTTAGACGTAAAATTTATTAATTTTCTGTACTAGTAATTAAATAAAAGTTATTATAAATATATGTTCCTAAATTCCGCAAGTGTTTTAAAATATTATTACCCATTGTAGTATATTTAATGAGTAAATAAACAACAGTGATATAAAATTTAGAACCCTGATGTATAAAGCTTAATTTGTACACGCCAAAGCTTTTATGATATAATTTGACTAGGGCTGTGCTTTTTAACAAAATGTAAATAGGTATGGCGCGTTATTGTACAGTAAATTAAATACTAGCTTATGCCTAAACCTGAAACTGTCATTTTAAATTTTTTATCAAAATCCATATGGTAGATGTAGATGGTAGATAGTAGATCTTCCGTGTGAAGAAGTAACAAATATACACACTCACTTTATATCTTAATGATATTAGTATGATTAATATTATTGTTGCACTAGATCCTCAAGGGTCGCAGTGATGTCAGGGCCTTTGGGAAAATGAAAAAAATGTGTTTTGGTTCCTTTACAGATTATCTGCAAATCTGTCTAATCCATGTGTGTGAAGGACGCTTAAGCGATGCATTCGGGAACAGTTTGGGATATTTGTGTTTTTCTGCGACCTTACAAGTACGAGGCTGAGGTCGTCGGCGACGTGACACTATGCGGCTGCTCATACATATTCCACCATACTAATGTACGAAAGTATCTGTCTGTTACCTCTTCGTTACAACTCTTCTAATGTTGCGAGTGTCCATGGACGACGGTAGTTGCTTTCCATCAGGTGACCCGTTTGCTCGTTTGCCCCCTTATTTTATAAAAAAAGGAATAGTGCGTTTAAAGAACATAGGATAGCAAAAAGGTACGATTCTCGAGCGATCACTTATATTATGCCAGAATGCCTATCTGTCTATTGCCTTTTCATTCTTAATAGGAAAAGGCATCTAAAGAACATAGAATAGCAAAAAAGTAAGATTCTCGAATGAATTTCTGCACAAGGAAGTTGCGAGCAAAATGTAGAGCTAACAGTGAACTTCATGAGCTTAGGTTCAGAGTACAAGCTCTTAAACAACACGTCTCGAGTTGCTATGAATGCGGGTTACTACTTACGCCATTCACTTAGTCTATAAAAGTTGGGTACTCTTTCTTGCCTCTCAAAACATGGTTGATTAAATTATCTATACATATTTAGATACATCTTAATATAAAATTCTCTTGTCACAATGTTAGTCCACGAACTCCTCCGAAACGGCTTTACTGATTTTCACCAAATTTTATATGCATATTCAGTAGGTCTGAGAATCGGCTACTAGGTACTTTATATATTGATAAGTGCATTTGTTGAATAAATAATAGTAAATTATTACAACCTGAGACTGACAGCGACCATTGTTTGTGCGTCGAGACAGAGATAGACGTTGCCATGGCGACATACTAATATTTAGTCACTTCAATAAAATAATATGGGCGAAATACTCTATATAGCAAAGCAACGTTTGCCGGGACAGCTAGTAATAATATTATAAAACCAAGTCGCTTTTTTTCTCTCATGCCCCTTTGTTCCCTTTAATCTTTAAAACTACGCAACGGATTTTGATGATTCTTTCAGTGTTAGATAGCCCATTTATCGAGGAAGGCTATAATAGGCTATGTTTTATCACACTAAGACTAATAGGAGCGAAGAAATAGAGGAAAATGTGGAAAAAACAAGGAAAATTATTTGAAAGGGCTAACTTGAACGCGCTAATCTCAGGAACTACTGGTCCGATTTGAAAAATTCTTTCAGTGTTAGATATCCCATTTATTGAGGAAGGCTATAGGCTATATTTTATCACGCTAAGACTAATAGGAGAATGTGAAAAAAAAAACGGGGGAAATTATTTGAAAGGGCTTATCTCGCGAACTACTGGAGAAATTTTTATGTTATTTGGCACAGATAAGAAGTAGCCCGTGAAGGATCATAGGCTATCAATTTTAATCATTTTTTCAGTGGCTATATTATATTTTATACCCGTGCGACGCCGGGGCGGGTCGCTAGTGTTTTTATATTAAAAAAAAACACGTGTGGCACTCGGGGACTGCCGCGGCAAAGCTATTGCATTTTTTAAAATTAAATAAGGGGGAAAACGAGCAAACGGGTCACCTGATGGTAAGCAACTACCGTCGCCCATGGACAGTCGCAACATCAGAAGAGCTGCAGGTGCGTTGCCGGCCTTTTAAGAGGGAATACACTCTTTTCTTGAAGGTTTGCAGGTCGTATAGGTCCGGAAATACTGCTGGTGACAGTTCGTTCCAGAGTTTTACAGTGCGCGGCAGAAAGTTACGCGAAAAACGCACTGTGGAAGACTGCCACTCATCAAGGTGATGAGGATGGTATGTTTTTCGCGTGGGACGATGGCGAAAAGTTGCAGGTGGTATGATTCCTCCTACAATTCCTCAGAGCACTCCCCGTGATACAACCGATAGAGGATGCAGAGTGAAGCTACATCTCGGCGTAATTCCAAGAGGTCCAAGCTGTTTGAAACACTATGGCAGTCAACAATTCGAGCGGCCCTTCGTTGGATACGATCCAGAGGGAGCAGTTGGTATTTTGGCGCCCCTGCCCAGAGATGAGAACAATATTCCATATGAGGCCGAACCTGCGCCTGGTAGAGTTGTAGGCGTTGGTCCGGACTGAAGTACTGTCTGTGTATCAACTTATGCAATTATAATTCGCATTAGTTTAGTTACTCGCACACAAACACCGTGCCGAAGTCTGCCGAACTAAAACAACGTTAGACGATGTGTTAGGTTTATTTTCGTTATGGAAATTCGTGATTCGGTCGCTGCGCTCAAAGCCCGCGATAAAAACTATGCAATAGTATATAATTGTGGGACACAACAAGATTTTAATGTTGCTAATTATTATAGCAACGCCCTTGTATCAATTAGGCAATCCAAATGATCTTTAATAAGAAACTAAGATTTATTATTATGCGTTTTCATTATTTATTTATCTGCATTTTATTAGATTTTAACATGTGACGGTCTGGAAGAAAATGACTTTTTTTTACACCATATTGTAAAGAATTAAATTCCCCACCTGGCCTTGTACAAAAACTCACAATATGTCAATATCCTACTCAATATCTAATATATGCGCAGAGATACAGGTGACGAAAAAAACTCCCATGTGACACTCTATAATTTACAATCAAAATATCTCATATGCGCAACTGTGCACAAGAAAATATATTTAACTATCACGAAAAACCTATGTCGAACTCATGTCGTTTTTTTAGGGTTCCGTAGTCAACAAGGAACCCTCATAGTTTCGGTCTGTCCGTCCGTCTGTCCGTCTGTCTGTCTGTCCGCGGTTTTACTCACTTACAAAGCTGTAATTTGGCATGAATACATATATTAATGATGGCAATAAAATGGTACATGAAATCTTAAAAAAATATTTTTTTTATGGTACCTCCCCTACACATCAAGCGGGGATGAATATTTTTTTTCGCGCCCACCCCAAGGAGTGGGGTGTCGTTGGATAGGTTTTTTAAAAATATTGCGAGTATTCATAGATCATTTTCCGATTTAGGGATCCATTTGTGAAATATTAAATTTTAAAGTGGAAAAAATCCTTAGAGTACAGTGTTCCCCCCCCCCCCCCCCCTTCTACCAGCTAAACGGTTGGTTGTGGAAATGTCAAAAAATTCACGGGAGTAGGAAATATGCTGAATTTAAAAGGAAAACTATCACGGCTAAGAAGACTTCATAAGTTATTGAGTAATAATAGTCGATCAACTAAAAAAAATGTATTCGGCGAAGACGTATAAAGGAACTTTTCGTTCAAATTCCTTTGAAAGTAACTGAGATGATGTTATTAGTAGTGTGAAACATGCTATAAATGTACGTTCATTGACCATAAAAAAATTGTCAAAAACTAGCGGTACTACGGAACCCTATATTGCGCGGGGCCCGACACGCACTTGGCCGGTTTTTTGGATTGAGACGTGTTAGACATAGCAAATGAACAGTGGAGGTTTTGCTATTACTTCGCGCCTGCAAGTGTGTCCCTAATGAGCCGAGTAAGCGAAACCAACTTTTCTATTGGACGTGTGACAAAAATGAGCTAAACTTTACAAACCTCTGCATTTAATAAGAAGGTTTCTTTAGAGTTTAAGTTTTTTTCATTGACTTGAATAGTTTTCATTCGTTTACTTTTGTGTTATCTAGGGACTTTTACTAGTCATAGCTAAGCCTTCTAAACTGATATTGGTCATCTTTAAAGTGTGCATAGAAGTGCTTTTCACATTTGAATTAACGTCTATGTGTATAATATTATGTAACTTGTATACTGGTGATACTTTGTAAGAAAGATTAAAAGTTGACATGGTTTAAGACAAAATCAAAGTCGGTATAAAATTAATAGCATTGAATTATCATACAGTTTAGGAAAGGATATCGTTAAATAAAATGGAACAAAGAAAAGTATTTCGAAAGAATGTTTGCAAAGTGCTTCATTTGATACGGTCGTAAACCACAAAAACTTCATTTCGAATGGATCAATTTATCGAGAGTTTGGTCGTAATTCAACATTTATTTCACTTTCGTACCTAATGAACGCATTTAGCGAAATCTCCTGCCATTTCCGAAGTTAAAACGAACGTTAGCGCGAACCTGCGAGACGTCTAATTAGGACTCCGGAGGCAACGATTTCATTACGTATGTATGAAGCGCGACGCGCATCGCTAACACACGACCTATACGTACAATGCTCCTTCTGCGGCCGCCGCTGACCAGCCACGCTTGACCCGCGAGATACCATCCTCGCGGACCTAGCCCTACTGAAGGTTCACGGCTCTATGCACCGAGCGGGTGTCAATCTCCGCTGGCCGAAGGTGCCCCAGCACTCGCAGCGCCCGGCAAAAAGTCCGAACGTGTGGGACTGCAGAGGAACTCGTTTCGCCATACATGGTGCTCCCCGGCCGGCCGCCTCCCGACGCACTCACATAATATCGTCGGCCGCCGCCGATAGCTTTTTACGTCCAATTCGATACTCATTTAAAATTCTAACATGATCTTCCGAGGGGAGCTCGCCATTTTCGAGCGGTCTCCTGCTGTCGTCGGTCGCCTTCGCTCGGTGGACGCATAGGAGTCTCGTCGGAGATTCGACATAGAATGCAAATCGTCGTCGGAAGGCAGCGAGCGGCGCCCACGCGCCAAAATTGCGGGGGCGATCCCGAGAGGCTTCGTTAAACGTGCGCGCGCGGCGAGAGATACACGCGCGGTACTACAACCCACTATAAAACGAAACCTCGATTTAATTTAAAAATAAACGATAAAACCCCGGCGCATCTAATCCCGGTTTTATCTCCGGCCGTCAGCAGTCTGTGATAGTGTTCCGAATTCGAATTTGACTTTTGCGAGTGCCGTCAATGACAAACTAGTGATCGAAGTTTATGAATGGAGTATTGGATGTGACGTCATGCGCAGTGTTGTGACCCGAGTGCCGCACGGTTCGGTGGGTGGACATTCGATGACAATGTGCGATCATTAGACTAGAAAGGTAAGAGTAGATGTACTCGGAGCGGCGCTGCCTACATCGCAGCTGCATCGACTCGAGAATGTCCTGTCGATATTCTTGTATTTTATTTATAGCCCTCGTCTTCATTGGGAGGATTTGGAGCTTGTAATTTCCCTGGCGACTCGCCCCCTCTAAATGGAACAAAGCTACGTTGTTGGTGCTAGATGCGGGATAATTGAGGGTAGTTCGTCCGTGAGATGGAATTAATTGCACAATTTAGATGTATGGATAACGTTTTTAAGCCGTGTAGGAGTAACGTTTATTACTCTATACAGAGAAAGTCGCGTCACAAATTCAAAGTACATTTTATTATGATACAAACAATAATAATACTATCGTTGACCTAATTATTCCTGAACAAACACTACAAAATTTATTCTACATATTTTATTGTTCTTGCTCTATCTTTGCTCTCGACTCGTATCTGTTTAAAAACCTTTTGAAGACAAAAATGACTATCAGTAGAGACTCTTATAGAGAAGTTAATTCCAAAGCAGATGGGGGACCTACGCATTTTGGTCGCGTTACGTCAAACCCAGCCACAATTAACATTGAATTGACATGATCCGACCAAATGACGTTGGTCTGTCAACTGCCTAGGAATCAATTTCCTCGATGGTACTTACAACTTTTTGCTCTACAAACTTATCAATTTGATGGTAATAACGAGCTAATGCAAATTATTTTTGTTAAAATTTAATAGTGCAGTAACATGATTGCTTGTCAAGCCAATTTGATACTTATTTTTAAACACATAAAAGTCATGTCCCAGATCGCAGTTAGTGCACGTGTAGGTAGCTATAACGCAAGATCAGATAGGATAGAATTTCGACATCCTTAGTTAATGCTGCTTCGTTTTCAGACGCCACTAAATTGTTTCATTGATAATAAAATTATGTGTGGGTTTAGCATAAATTTGTGCTGAGGGTAACAGAAAATTTATTGACAAGAAGTAAGAACACAATGTATTATGTAATGATACCGTATATTAATTATTTTATTTAGGGCCTATTTCACCACTTTTTGATAAAGTGCCGAATAGGCTATTCACAACTTTTTTGACAGATTCTCCCTACTTGAAATGTTAAGTTAATTGGTAGATAGACTAACTAGATACATGAAAACCGGCCATGTGCGAGTTGGACTTGCCCATGAAGGATTCCGCAGCAGCAATAAGGTTTATTTTTATAAAATTAAAAGGTTTTTGATTTATTTTTATATTTTAGTTGATTTAATGAAAGTTAAATTAAGATTTACCATTTATGACGTATACAAAAAACTACTTTTTAGATCTCGTTCAAACTAATTTTCGTTGGTAGTTTTTATAATAATGTACATCATATATTTTTTTTAGAATTATCATGCCCCTACTTTAGAAGTTAGAGGGGGGGGGGGGACACACATTTTATCACTTTGGAGTCTCTCTCGCAAACTATTCAGAATAGAAAAATTGATATAAGAAACCTCAATATGATTTTTGAAGACTTATTCATAGATTCCCCACACGCATAGGTTAGACGAAAAAAATTTTTTTTTGTTTCAGGTGTACCTATGGGGACCCCTAAAATTTTTAATCTTTTTTCCATTTTTATATTAAAATCTTAATGCGGTTCACATACTACATATATCTACTTATCAAGTTTCAATAGTATAGCTCTTATAGTTTCGGAGAAAAGTGGCTGTGACATACGGACAGACAGACAGATAGACAGACAGACAGACAGACAAACATGAGGAATCTATAAGGGTTCCGTTTTTTGCCATTTTGGCTACGGAACCCTAAAAATGTTAGATGTGAGATTTGATCAAATATAAGGGAAAGAATGAGTAATAGGGATGATGACAAGGTCAAATATTAGCGAATTTTGTTAATAAAATAAAGAAATCACGGTAAAAAATAAGTGTTCCCAAAATTTCGGCTCGATAGCATTTGTATTTTTTTTGTTATGCGCCTTCAAAGTTGGATAATCAAGTCGATTTTTTTTCAATTAAATTTCTTAATATTTGTATACATTCGATAACTTATGCAATTAAAAGCAACTTTTGTTATGAAACCATTTACATAAACGCAATATTTAATATACCTACCGAACAAAGTTCTCTCCCGATCCATACAAACTACGAAAGAGTGACGTCAGTCTTTCGTAGCACTTTGTATGGAGCGTTTCGGGCGGGTCTATTTTTTGAGATGTTTGAATTGTCATATCTTGGTGAATTTTTAAGCTATCAGAGTCATTCTTTCAGCGATGTTTCTATTTTTTAAGGGTCTTTCAATTACCAATACGAAAAAAAAAATAGTCATCAAGCCTATTGCGCTTATGTTATAAAATGTTAGACTTCTTTTGGAAGTCGGTTAAAATATAATATTTTCAAGTGTAGTAGTAATGTACAATGGGTAGGAATGGAAGCGGACATTTTACTCCTCTGTACACTTTATCTCATACATATTAAGGAGTTTAAAGGATCGCAATCTTCTAAGTGTGTTGTTTTACTATTGTGTAAATCTCAAATAAAACTAGTAAGTAGTAAAGTAGTAGCATTTATTCATACTAGAGAATAATAATAATAATAATAATAATATCTATGAACGCTTCACACCACGTCAGTCTGGCCCCGTGCTAAGTAGCTGAAGGACTTGTGTTACAGGTACCATATACAGGTACCAGGTACCATATATATATATATATATATATATATATATATATATATATATATATATATAAGATTTTTATTATATGTCATATGATACACATATTTAATACACATCCATGACCCAGGAACTTCATAAACTTTTTGTTCTGTCGGCGGGACTCGAACCCGCGACCTCCGGCTTGAGCTACCAACGCGAAAAGAGCGTGTTCCCTCTTAAAAGGCCGGCAACGCACCTGCAGCTCTTCTAATGTTGTGAGTGTCCATGGGCGACGGTAGTTGCTTACCATCAGGTCTATCTATCATAATATCACCATCATCATATCAGCCTATTAAATATACGTCCACTGCTGGACATAGGCCTCTCTCAATGAACGCCAAGATAACCGATCAACTATACTTAAACACACCCGATAACAATTGACTATATACTTAAAAATATTAAAATGAAAGGGTAATTACAATTTTACGCTCTCGTAGTACTACTCAAGAAACAGCCTCTCAAGTAACAGTTTGACAGCATTCAAGTATTTAAATTTTCTAACTTTCACTTTTGCGGAAATTATTTTTAAAAACAGCACCTAAAAAACTATATCTCTTATCTTCTTCTTACATATAAAAATGGATTTTCTAATGTGTTAGTCGCGCTGAAACTCGAAAACGGCTGAACGGATTGGGCTGATTTTAGTCTCAAAATATTTGTAGAAGTCCAGGAAAGTTTTAAAGTGACACGAAGTTCACCGGGACAGCTAGTATATAAAAAAGGATTTTTAAATGTGTTAGCCGCGCTAAAACTCGAAAACGGCTGAACGTATTGGGCTGGTTTTAGTCTTAAAATAATCGTAGAAGTCCAGGGAAGGTTTTAAAGTGACACGAAGTTCTCCGGGACAGCTAGTTAAGCATAATATTTGCGGTAACATCATATTCTCTATATTAACATATAGCTATTTTGATAGAGCTGTGAATACAAGTCATGACAGAGGTAGGTACTCATAAGTCATAACTCAACATGTATATCGACGTAGTTGAATTTAGTACCTCCCGTCCTCCCCTAAAATGTCAAACAACCTACTACGTGTAATTGGTCTTAATTTATGTAAATACAAAGGCTCACTCTAAGCACTGTGTAAACGTTAATTTACAATCCATACACTATTGATATTTGTCTATAGCGGAGTTCATAAATTTTATTGGCTAAGCTACCTTCAAACACGAAACGTTGCTGCGCTAGGGCTGTCTCTTGTAAACTCTATTGTAGTTCTCAAAAATATGTTTTATTAGGATGTTCTCTATCATCCTATTTGCTTTTTTCCTAAGTCTAAAGTATTTTAATAACAATAATATATTCGTTTACTTACAATAATGTTACACGTCTTTGAAAGTTTTCCGGCTGTGTGATATGGAAGTTGCCAGCCCTACTGAGTCTGTTCACCCACGCTCTATTCAAATAATGCATGTTTGTGATGGCCGTACGTGAGTATTTGTATGGAGATTGTATTATTTTTCGTATGTATTTTGCTGACAGTATACATATACATAAAATTTTATATACCGAGATGAAAATATTATGATGACTTTTCCCTCCTTTTTGCGGAGTCAGAATTTATTTATCGAACAAAGCCGGGGACGACCTTCGCGTGAATTTGAATATTATTTAAGACTTGGGACTCTCTCTGCTGAAATTTTAATGTGTAGCTACTACATGGCCTTCATTGGTAGGTACTACTATTTTAAACTTGAAATTATAGATGCACGTCCAAATTATATACGATGTAACTTTACTGATAATATAAGTAGACGCTTATCTATAAAGTTACATTTTTAGGTAGCCACTCTTTGGCAGATTCGGTTAGTCGGTTTGACCAAATAAAGTGATCTCACAGAAAACCGGCGCAAAATTACGGTTGGGTTTTGATGAGTTGTTACGGAAGCACAAAAGTAGAGTGCTTAGAAATTTTCAGGATCTGTTCGATAAAACAGTAAAAATTATTTAAGGCCTGTTTCACCGCTTCCTGATAAGGTGCCCGATAGGCTTATTTGACAGATTCTCCATACTCTATGTGTCAAGTCAAGTGGTGAATAGCCTTATCAGGAAGCGGTGAAACAGGCCCTTAGTCACTTATTTTGCAGTAAGCAAAAACTAACGATCATCTTTTTTGAAGTCGATAAAAAAAAAAAAACCTTATAGATGTGGCTAATAAATTCTCCAAAATAGTCGTAGGCGGTACCAAATACCTAATACCATGTAGCTTATTTCAATTTAAACCAGTATTTTTACTCCACATGCTTTTTATACCCACCCAACTACTCCATAATATATGCTAATTTAAGGTTATACAATAGACGCATGCGCCTTATAAAACGTGTTTGATCAACATAGTTTTTGTTTTAAGGCTTATCGTTCTTAGCCAAACATACTGACAATCTACAGCTTACAAAAATCTAGAATTCTCTTTTGTTAAGTACATATTTGTCTATAAAACAACGTGTAAAAATGTGTGTAGTGAAGATAAAACAAAGAGCAGGCATATATTTCTTCCTATTCCTAGATATTTCTTCCTCATCTTCACCGCGCTTTTGTTTAACATTTTTATCCCATTCCAAACGAAGTTTAAGATCCGCGTAGAAGTTTTTAATAAATCATTTAAAACGTTCTTGTAGGACTTTGCAAAATTATAAAAATATCTAATAATTATTGTACTTACATGATAATTTCTTGATGAAAAATATAAAACATATCCCTTTTCTTAACCAATACCCGCAAAATGATACTCTGCGTCTGTCTTTTTAACCGACTTCCAAAAAAAGGAGGAGGTTATAGTTCGGCTGTGGATATTTTTTTATTTTATTTTTTATTTGTGTATGTTCAACGATTACTCCGCCGTTTGTGAACCGATTTTCAAATCTTTTCTTTTGTTGTATAGGGTTCAACTCCAATTTGGTACCATGTTCACAAAAGTGGTGACCTGATGTTGGAATCCATGAGTAATCGAGGGAACTCCTCAAAATTTATATGGAAAGATATAGCGATTTTGATTTTATGTGAAGGATCCTAGGCATATGCTACCAAAAAGTAAGATTTTACACCAAGGCATGCTATGGTTCCGAAGATACTAAGAGAACTCCGGATTCCTTATAGATACAAGTTTGGGACTTTCGGCGATGTTTTAAGAACTGAAAGCATATGCTACTATGCAAATTACATTCATCATCATCGTAATCATCATCATCACCATCATCATCATAATTACCAGTACCATCACACGATGCATCGTTATGAGTTACGATCCTATTATTGGTACTTTTCATAGTATTTTCGATCGAGACTCGAGTTTGTCGAGTGATTTTGAAAATTGTATCAATGTTGTTACAAAGTAAATGATTTAAACTTGTTGTTGTGGTTACCAAGTTGGTAATTTGATCTAGGAAACTCCTTGATTGGGACAAAATATATAGTTATATTATTGTAGCTTAAAGTAGTAGTTAAAGCATAATATTTTATTATGTTGAGCTGATTGGTACCGACTTCAAAATAATGAAGTTATAGTATATACAGAAGTAGTTGAGATTTAGACGAATTTTGAAAGAGGCACTATTAAAGAGTAAGAATTATTTAACACTTTTTTTAGTTCATATTAATACTTACTGTTTTTACCTTGGAAGTCGGTTTTAATTTTTTGTTAAAAATAATAATTCGACTTCTAGACTTCTACAGTTGAAAGCACTATTTTATTTGACGTGGTTTATTTGTAACGTAGTAATTAGTAATCTACGGTACTTCTACTATTGTGTGAGCTTACCACGACTCGATAGGAGTGTTAACTGTGTAAATGTAATTAAAATTCAATTGAAGACATGACTGGATGAAGTGGGTAACTAACAATTTAAAAATGTGTTTTTTTGCATAAATGGAGGCTCTAGGAACGGGAGAATGATTAAAAAAAACTTGGATTCTAGGTATTACTTACCTAGATAATAAACTACGTATGTTACAAGGATTGTTCAAATTATAAGGTAAAAAAATGCGTAATTGCTCTTATGTTGTAAAATGTTAGTTACCCGCTTTTCCACTCACGTCTTCAATTATTCCAAGTCGTTGAGCTCAATAGAGCTCCTAACGGTCATCTAACATCTTCTGTATGCGGCCCGTGTAAACCTCTTACTATTGAGAGTCCATTAATTGATTTGTAATCGATGTTAACTAAGACTAAATCTTTAGGCTCGAAACATTCTGAATTAGTTACCACTTTACCAACATTGAGATTGGAAACAAAAAAAAATTAAAATTAAAATCTAGAGGAGGAGAGGGCGCTACTAGCACATACAGTAAATAATCCGACCAAAAACCGACATGTTGCATACGTCTTGACAGAATTTTGACAGAAACGTTGTCGAACGTTGAACAAAACTTGTTTACTTATTGTCCAGTCGCGGCGTTAAGAGGGGGAGGGGGGCTGGGATTACCCAGGGCGCCTTATAAAAAGGGGTGCTAAAGGCAAACAAAGGGGGCACTAATTTTTTCAGCACTACCAGTACGAAGGGCTCTAGCGTGAAAAGATCCTAAGTCGCAAATGTAAAACTATAATGTGCATATTTTCATATCCCTTTCATATTAACAATCGACTAACACCTCTCTTATGTTAGCCTAGTACTCAAAATGTTGTGAAAGCTTCACTTACTAAGTCCGCCTCCCACATACTTGTGTTAGGTCGTAAATTGATACTTGTATCATCAGAGGAGAGATTGCTCTACCGTGGTTTAGTTAAAACAACACATTGTCCATACATCTAGTCATGTTATAGTTGAATTTGGTGCTAGTTTTTGGTAAGTAACAGCGGGCTATTGCATTAGGTATACATTTATCCCACCAAAAACATACCTGTTAAAAATGGGGCCAAGTTCCTATTGGTTAATTATTCGCCTTAAAAAAGAGTTGAAATCCAATCCAATGCCAAGTTTAGATGCACTTCAAAATCGATCATAATCATCATCGTCAACAGCCTGATCCTTAATACTTCTAAATTTGAACTTGGCAGGTTGATTTGATTACATAAATACCAATATTGAATTTAATTATGCAATTAATCAAATGCTACGTATATCATAAAAACCTGCCAAGTTCCAATTTAGAAGTATTAAGGATCAGGCTGTTAATGATTGATGATTATGATCGATTTTGAAGTGCATCTAAACTTGGCTTTGGATTGGATTTCAACTCTTTTTTAAGGCGAATAATTAACCAATAGGAACTTGGCCCCATTTTAACAGGTATGTTTTTGGTGGGATTTCAATACTTTTTTTCGAGAAATCGTACGGTCTATTTTTATAGTGCCACACCCGCATGTATTGTTAATCTAAGTCATTCTGCGTTTCAAAGTAACTTTGCTAGCGCCATCTATTGAAAGTATTTTATAAACAATATTTTCGATAGATGGCGCTAGTGGTATTTGTTAACCTATCAATAGAAGCGAAATTTTTAAGGTAGCAGTATTTATTTATAAGCTATACAGTGTGCATTATACATGACAATATTTTTAAACCCTTCTCTCCTCCTCCCACACGTATTCACTGTTACATAAGAAATTTTTCCTAAAATTCGTAGATGAGCCGACTCACGCTTGACCGATTTCTTAAATTTCTCAATTTTTTGTTAATCTACATATAAAACCCAACCTGTGTGCCAAATTTCATAGCGCTAGGACAATTGAAAGTGGCCTAGAGGTTTTGATTACCGGTCAGTGAGTGAGTGAGTGCCAAAATTAGCTATTTTTACAAGGACATATTTCAGGATGTAATAACGCTATATCTATGAAATTTGGTATATTGCGTAAGTACTAGTACATGATTACGTACGTATAATTTTATCTTTGTACTTGCAACAGTTACTGAGCTACAGCCTACAGGGGGGTCAAAAGTGCGTCGAAACCGTTCGTGTAAATAGTGCACGGCATGCGCGCGGCCTGCTGGAACTTGGCGGCGCACGGCCGTGCGCTTTGATTACATACTAGATGACGCCCGCAACTCCGTTGCGCCAAAATACATTTACCGCGCGGAAACCGTAAATTTTTCCGGGATAATTTTTTTTTAACCTTTTCCGGGACGTAAAGTATCTCCATATCAATTTTCAGCTAAATCAGTTCAGTGGTTTGGGCGTGAAGAGGTAACAGACAGACACACTTTCGCATTTTTTCGCATTCTTAATTAGTATGGATGTATTTATATTATCTAGAATGTGTAAATCTATACAATACTAGCTGTCCCGGCAAACGTTGCTTTGCCATAATATATTTGCCATATTATTTTATTGAAGTAACTAAATGAGTATGTCACCATGATAACGTCGATCGCTATCCCGTCATACAAACAATGGTCGCCGTCAATCTCAGGTTGTAATAATTTACTATTATTTACTCAACAAATGCACTTATCAATATATTATAAAGTACCGAGTAGCCGATTCTCAGACCTACTGAATATGCATATGAAATTTGGTAAGAATCAGTAAAGCCGTTTCGGAGGAGTTCGTGGACTAACATTGTGACACGAGAATTTTATATATAAGATATTATAAAACAAAGTCGCTTTTTTCCCTCATGTCCCTTTGTTCCCTTTAATCTTTGAAACTACGCAACGGATTTTGATGATTCTTTCAGTGTTAGATAGTCTATTTATCGAGGAAGGCTATAGGCTATATTTTATCACGTTAAGACTAATAGGAGCGAAGAAATAGAGGAAAATGTGGAAAAAACGGGAAAATTATTTGAAAGGGCTAACTTGAACGCGCTAATCTCAAGAAGTACTGGTCCGATTTGGAAAATTATTTCAGTGTTAGATAGCCCATTTGTTGAGGAAGGCTATAAGGCTATATTTTATCACGCTAAGACTAATAGGAGAATGTGGAAGAAACGGGGGAAATTATTTGAAAGGGCTCTCGCGAACTACTAGAGCAATTTTTATGTTATTTGGCACAGATAAGATATAATATATAGATTTTAATAATTTTTTCAGTGGCTATATATTTTATACCCGTGCGACGCCGGGGCGGGTCGCTTGTATATACTAAATGAAACCTTACGTTAGATGCGGATGTAATAAAGATTATCCTAACACGCTTAAATTAATAATAAACTTATCATCTTTCGACAAATTCCGTTATCAGGAAATTTGTAGAAACAAAGGCGGCTGTCTATAACATTTTCTACGTCAATAGGTGAAGATACCATTGTCTAATGATTGAGTGATGAGAAACAGATTCCAGATAACTTCTAATGGCGAGCGAAATTCACCCATAAAATTTTCGCCCAACTTTGACTAGATAAAAAAGGCCCGTACCAAATGAAGAAACCTAAGCTGATAAATAAAATTGTGCCTGCAAAATATGACTCGTAAGATGCAAAAAATCAAATTCTGTATTTGATTATTATTTTATAATCATACTTTCTGATTATAAAATAATAGACGTTTAGTCAGAAATATAATTGTAACACTCGAAAAATTCTTTATTATGTATACCCATAGGTCTGGAATCTGGATACGTGAAATGTAATTTTTGCTTTGAGGACGACAATCATTTTATCGTCTTTATGTAAGCAGTCATGTACTAAAAGTATATGTAAGTACTTAGTTAATTTTTTATACCTTATACCTATATTTTTATTAGTTTAAATTTTAGATGTCTGAAATAGGAACCCGAATTATTAATCCAATATACGGAAAAGTCGCTAAGTTCAACATGAAATATTTTACATCGCGTCCCGATAAAAATGCTGGAATAAAAATAAAATTTAAACCAAAAATAGAATATTTTTCAGTTGCTCGGTTTCTGTTTCGGCGTCAACGCGATTGTCTAAACTTCGTTATCTCCGCTACTTTCTTGTGTTTTCAATGAATTTTGGAAATGGTCCAGACTTCAGATAGATTCGGACCGCGTTCCACAATCTGACGTCCAGATATAAATTAGCATTCCTAAGAAATAAGTAAGTAAATAGAATTTTCACGATTTGCAGGAAACTTTTCGTTATATATTAAAATTTTCTTTTCAAGGAAAACAACTAAATATCAAAGGGATAATATCTAAGGATTAACATTTGCAACGAAACACTAGTAAATAATAAATGAGTTATAAAAATAATTACTCATGAGCCATGAAGTTGTGTTAGTTCTCATATTGAAATAGAATTGATCCGTCATGCATTACTTATTATAGCCAGTGTACATCATTTCAATCCAGTAATTCAATCCAGCGCTGCATTGCTACTAGAATCGTGTAAACGGGTGCTGGAATGCACTGGAATGTACTGAATTGCTTAAATGCAAACCCGCTATAAATTTTATAAAATAGCTTGCTAGTATCATTAGATCAGCCTAAGGCTGGCTGCATACACGAATTCTCCGTATTCGATTCCCGAATTCGTTTTCCGTATTCGGAAAATCGAAGTTTCGAATCGATGATAACCGATCTTCGCTGCGAGTGAAGGAAAACCAACGTTTTTTTTTGATGAAATAAGGGGGCAAACGAGCAAACGGGTCACCTGATAAAAAGCAACATGGACACTCGCAGCATCAGAAGAGCTGCAGGTGCGTTGCCGGCCTTTTAAGAAGGAATAGGGTAATAGGGGAGGGTAGGGATGGGAAGGGAAGGGAATAGGGGAGAGTAGGGAAGGGAATAGGGGAGGGTAGGGAAGGGAATAGGGTAGGGGATTGGGCCTCCGGTAAACTCACTCGAACTCGGCGAAACACAGCGCAAGCGCTGTTTCACGCCGGCTTTCTGTGAGAACGCGATATTTCTTCGGTCGAGCCGGCCCGTTCGTGCCGAAGCATGGCTCTCCCACGCATAAACGTTTGCGCTATTCTCACGGAATTCCACATTAGGAAATCGAATTCGAACAACGTATCTATGCGGCCGGCTTAACACCTCGACACGTCTAAAATGCAACGGATTCACTCGATTTACAGCCGTTTGTCAAATTCTGTCCCTGAGAAATCGAGTATGGCGTTTCCGGTCGTTTCATCCTACACAATACTACTGTTAAACCAAAACCTATTGAGTAATACGTTTTCTTTATACTGTGAAAGGTAAATAAATAAAACCGTTAGTTATCTCCGTATCGATGGGAAGGTGTCGTATTATTGACCGACTTCTAAAAAGGAGGAGGTAATACGTTCGGCTGTATGTATCTTTTTTTTTTGTATGTTCACCGATCACTCAGCCGTTTCTTTACCGATTTTCAAAATTCTTTTTGTGTTGTATAGGGTTCAACTCGAATTTGGTACCATGTGCATAAAAGTGGTGATCTGATGATGGGATCCTTGAGGAATCGAGGGGACTCCTTGAAATTTGTATCGAAACATATAGTGATTTAGATTTTTTCAGAAGTATACGAGGTAAATGCTACCAAAAAGTAAGATTTCGCACCATTCTGGATCCGAAGGTACCGAACAGAACTTTTGAATGCTTATAGGTACAGGTTCAGGGATTTCGGCGTTGTTTAAACAACTGAAAGCATAAGCTAACACATCAATTTGATTGGTCATCATCATCAGAACCATAATTATACCATGGGTCATCACACTATGACCCAATTATTGGTACTTTTCGTGATATTTTGCATCGAAGCTGATGTTTTTGATGATGATTTCGCTGTTTGAGTACAGATTTTCAAAATTCTCGTGTTGCTGTATAGGATATAATCTTAATTTTGTATACTTAAAAATTACGAAAGTGGTGAGCTGATGATGGGATCTATGAGCAATCGAGGGAAATCCTTGAAATTTATCAAAACACTCATAGTGGTTAAAATGTTGTTTCTAGTAAATTAAACATAATTTTATGTTACGAATAAGAGAAATTTCATACAAAGGTGTCTCTGGGTCCAAAAGCACTGAATAGAACTCCTGAACCTTTAAAGATAAAAGTTTGGAAATTGCGGCATCGCTTAGATAACTACAAACATTTACTTACCACAATTTCGCTTACAGTAACATAATGTGAATAGTTAATATTCGTATTGGTTATTAACGCATAAAGCCTTATTTTGTAGATACATAACTAAAAAGAGTGAAATTATTATTTTTAACAAAAAAAAAAAAAAACTTCCAAGGTAAAAACAATAGTAATATGAACTAAAAAGTATTAAATAACTCTTACTCTTTAATAGTGCCTTTTTCAGAATTCGTCTAAATCTCAACTATTTCTGTACATACTACAGTCTTCATTAGTTTGAAGTCGGTACCAGTTCCGAAAGTTTCAGATATTCTGACATTGACTGAACTCACGATTAAATTAGGTACCGACTTCAAAGTAATGAAGACTGTATATGTACAGAAATAGTTGAGATTTAGACGAATTCTGAAAAAGGCACTATTAAAGAGTAAGTTATTTAATACTTTTTAGTTCATATTACTATTGTTTTTACCTTGGAAGTCGGTTTTAATTTTTTTGTTAAAAATAATAATTTGTCGTATTGTATTCGATAGCGGACGAGTGAGAAGTTAATTTTTTAAACTTTTACGCATTCGTTTCTTGACAGCAGTTTATCTATTTGAAAGCGACTTTGATTAGTTAAGGGTGCGTCCACATTTGTATCATTTGCGCGATCAGATCTCCGTCGCGTATCATCGAAGCGTGTCAAAATTATACGCGTATCATGATACGCCCCGATCGCTATTAACCGCGCATCTGATACGTGTCGTATCAAATACACGCATGATCGGCAGAATGATCTAATAGGCGTCCACACTATGATACGCATACTTGATACGGTGCGATGATCACGACGGTGATCTGATCGCGCAAATGATACAAATGTGGACGCACCGTAACGTGTCGTAATTTAAAAGCGCTACGTAGGGCCGGGACACAAAAACACGGCACGACGTCGTACGGCGTCGTACGGCGCCGTACGGCGCAGTACGGACGCGCGCCGTAAAAAACCCACGGTACGGCGCCGTACGGCGTCGTATGACGTCGTGCCGTAGAAACTCACGTAGAAATTCAAGATGAGCTTCTACGGCACGACGTCGTACGACGCCGTACGGCGCCGTACCGTGGGTTTTTTACGGCGCGTCGCCGGACCGCGCCGTACGACGCCGTACGACGTCGTGCCGTGTTTTTGTGTCCCGGCCCTAAATTAACCTATCAAAACCTATGCAACTTGACTAGAAAGTCACTAAACTAACATAATTTATTCTGTGTCATTAAATGTTTATCTTCTTTATTTTTTCTTGTCCTTGCAGATTATTTCATACTAATGTGTGTCTATCTATCTGTAAGTGAGGTGTCACGTCCAAAACGCTGAACCAATTTTGCCGATATTCGGTATAAAGATAGTTTGAGTTGAGATAAGTTTAGTTCCGGCAAAGGATATAGGATATTTTTATATCTCGAAAAAATTTACAGTTTTCGCGCGATAATAATAAAGCAGCGGCGTCATCCGGCAACTTATAAAAACGCCTATTTTTTCATCTTAAAAAAGAACTAGTTGCATTAAAGAGGTTTTATTTTGTCCTGAGTGTACGGAACTATCAAGTTAACGAGACTATAAAATGTGCTGTGAGAACGGAGAAGTAACGGGCACTTACTGGAATCTACAACGTGTCAATACTAACAGTTAAGCCCGTTTTAACCGACTTTGTAAATAGGGGTATGCTCTATTTAGTTGAGCGACTAGATACTCTACATTTTGGTAAAACAGCCATATAAATATTAAGGTAGATAGATAGGTCAATTGAAAGAGACCTATAGACCAATGGCAAAATTTTTACCTGTTCAGTGACCAGAATGAGTTAATTTTTATTATGTCAACCATGTCAAGTTTATTTCGCATGCACGCATTTTATTACCATATAAATTATTTTCGTTCGAAAAACGAATTTTTGTTGCTATAACACGCCATGTTTATTTATAAACATAATAATGTGTCCCTTGCCCATCTGGCGTTTTGTTATTAAGGGATAAGCCTAACCCTTCCGAGCCGGAAATGGCCATTGTGTAGAAAGCGATATGCCTTCAGTCGCTTTGATGTGAAAATGATTCGTGTGTAACTTACAAACTTTGGTACTTGGCTGTGTACAAAAACCGGCCAAGTGCGAGTTGGACTCGCCACTGAAGGGTTCTGCAGCAGCAATAAGGTTTATTTATATAAAATGAAAAGGTTTTTGATTTATTTTTATATTTTAGTTGATTTAATGAAAGTTAATTTAAGGTTTACCATTTATGACGTATAAAAAAAAACTACTTGATAGATCTCGTTCAAACTAATTTTCGTTGGTAGTTTTTATAGTAATGTACATCATATATTTTTTTTAGAATTATCGTGCCCCTACTTTAGAAGTTAGAGGGGGACACACATTTTACCACTTTGGAAGAGTCTCTCTTCCAAACTATTCAGATTTAAAAAAATGATATTAGAAACCTCAATATGATTTTTGAAGACCTATGTATAGATACCCTATACATAGGTCTTCAAAAATAATAAAATAATAGGTCATAAAATTTTTTTTTTGTTTCAGTTGTACCTATGGGGACCCCTAAAATTTTTAATAATTTTTCCATTTTTGTATCAAAATCTTAATGCGGTTCACAGACTACATCTACTTACCAAGTTTCAATAGTGTAGCTCTTATAGTTTCGGAGAAAAGTGGCTGTGACATACGGACGGACAGACAGACAGACAGACATGACGAATCTATAAGAGTTCCGTTTTTTGCCATTTTGGCTACGGAACCCTAAAAAAGAAGAATATCTTTAGAAGGGTTTTAACGGCCGCACTGAGAGAGATTGAGTAATTTTACTTAACTTAAATGAAGGGTTTGACACTCAATTGTATTAGTAATTTACAAACTTTGGTACTGGCCTACGTAGAAAATAATATAAGGAAGGTCTTACCGGCCATGATGAGAGATCACTCAATCATAATTACTTATGAAGAGTTTGGCAGGAAATGTATGAATTTTAAGTCAAAATCTCCATATTAAAGTTCAGTTCGTTAAATCTCTGTGAATGCGGCCATAAGTGTCTACAAATCACACAGATTTAAAGTATGAAGCTAATATTGCTTTTATTACCTAGTCCTATAATAATAGTTACTGTAATTAGTAACAAATAAACTAAATGATTTTCATTTCTCGAAATTTCAATTACTCTCGGGAAACGTTTCACGCAATTGAGTAAAGTTATATTTTGCATGAAATAAGGCTGATTTACGTATTTCAAAGGCATTAGCTACTAATTATAATAAAACATGAATTATGAAATAAGAAGTTTGAAATTGAACATTATTTGCACACAGTAAGGTTTAAATTTCCTGGCACGAACCTCGTAGGCGCATTCAGGGTTCACAGTAGATGCTTAACCCAAATGACGTTGCGGCGATAAAGAGGCTAATTCACACATATTAATTGTATTCAGGGCTGTGCTGTACAGCGTTATTTTTTCGGAAAATACTTTTTTATTACTTTTCAAAGTGAAAGTGTCGTAACTCGTAGCAAGTTAATTAGTATTAGGAAAATACTTCAACGCGCTCCTTTTGTCATGTCAACTAAGAAAATTATATTGTTTTGTTGACATATATGCAGTATTTTTGTAAATGTTTACAAATACTAGGTTTAATAACGGTTCGTTAACAGAGTAGAGTTGCCACGATAGGGTTAAAACGGAGCGGCGGGGTTTAGTTGGTAGTCGGTTTTGTATTAGCCGATAAAACATTGAAAGTCCGATCATGCAGTATTATTTCGGGATCGCCGGGTATACAAAACAGATCCATACCGAGAAAAGGCATAGGATACTTTTTATTCCAGAAAAATGTACGGTATTTTTCCGGGTATGGAGATACTTTGAGTCCCGAAAATGGACTTATGGTACCTTTTTTCCCGGAAAAGTGTACGGGATTTGGCGCAACGAATTTGTGGGCGTTATCTAGTCGTTATAACACCCGCAAATTCGTATAATTTTGAATTTAGGGCGCACAACGATTACTTAATTGCAAAATCCGATTCGATTGCGGCTACTTATTACCTCAATTGACACCTATAATTCTCCGAAACATTTACAAATGAGGATCATTAATTGAAACTGTCAATGGATTCTGTATAAATTACGCACGAACTGTCATAAAATGGTATAAGTACATTAATATACGCCCACGCGGAGGTGGCAGCCCTGTAGGCGAGAGCCCATTCATCACGGTGAAACTAGCACCATGGTTATCTTGTATAGATTGATGGATAATACGAATAAAAACCGATGGTGCCGCCGATGCGTCTGATACTGAGGAAAGGTCGAAGTGATAAACAAGTAAATTTTGGTACCAATGATATATTATATAAAAATGTTGAATATCATTGTTTGGTACTAGATGTTGCTGAGACATAATCCGAGAGATGAAAAATTTCGTATATTATGTTAAAACATAATAATAAATGAAATTACTTTTTCGCAAACTTGATGACGCCTGCAACTCCGTTGCACCATAATTCATTTATCACGCGAGAACCGTACATTTTCCCGGGACTAAAAGTATCCTATGCCCTTTCCCGGGACTCAAAGTTTCCCCTTATCAAATTTTAGCAAAATCGGTTCAGCGGTTCGGGCGTGAAGAGGCAACAGACAGACAGACAGAGATACACTTTCGTATTTATAATATTAGTATGGATTATAACATGAGTCCAATAGCCTAATCAGTGCAAAACAAACATGTCTGGTCATCTGATTGGACCAAACAAGAAACGAAGCAGTATCAATCGGAGAGTTCTTATATTATTCAGTTTAACATTATAATATAACATGAATGAGCATAGCGTGGGATCACCTACACTACAACTATTTTGGTATTATTTATTATCGGATATTGTTTGGGAAACAGGCGGTCACATCTTTAAATCAACCTACGGGAGACGAATATAAATAATTGTTTAATCTGCCATCATTCAACTGTTACCTAACTTATGTCTAAAGTGAAGGAAAGTTTGTGGGTAGGTACCTATATCTTATTTTGGTTATATTTTATTTACGCAGAAACTACACAATGTATTTAGATCAATTTTGGCATGGCAGTAGCTTAGGCTCTGGGTGGCCACATTGGCCAAACATTTATTATGTAAAATTACAGTATTAGTTTTATCTAACTAAATCAAAGTTTAAGCATTTTGAAGCTTGGTAGTTGATACACTTAATTATAAATACATAGTAGGTAATTAATTTTTATTAGTATTAATTTTTTAAGATATAACTTTTTAATATGGTGCTTACTAATGCTAACAATGCATGAAAGCGATTATGACATGGCCACACCAACATAAGGCGTGGGCCACACCGCCTGCGAGGTATTGTTGTGCGGCAGTAGGCGGGACACGGGTATGGAATTTAAAGCGTTGATAGCGTACTAATTAATATCTTTACCACAAGGTGCTTATTTTGGTGTCATAGGAATCAATGGATGATGGTTGATAGTTCATTAGATAATTACAAGTAAGCTTATATCGTTGCGCGAAGCAAGCTAGTCAAATCATTCTAAGTTTTGTTTCTGGAAGACTTGTAATTTTGAAAAAAAAAATATGCATAAAATTTCATGCCCAGTCGCAAGGTAGAGTTAAGAAACTCTTATAGAGCATTTAAGATTTAGAGTTTAGACGTACAGTTTATTATAATATTATTGTGGTGTGAAGCGTCCATAGATATTAATATTAATTATTATTATTATTATATTATGAAGTCTTTCGTCAAGAAGATATTAGTATTAAGCAAGATTGCAATGTTACAAGAAGATGCGATGCAATTAAGTCATTTAACAATGCGATTGACATTCTAACACAACTGTCAATTCTATGTGTATAGCTTTGAATGGTTTAAAAATGCATTCCGGAGTGTTACTTATGGTCAATGCAGAACGCAACATGCAGATGCGGCAGAAAGATGCATTTCCAAATTTGTATGGATTTGACAGATTTGCAAGACGTCTCACGCTCACGAAATAAAAATTCAGAAATGCATCTACACGTCTAGTTGCGGTCTGAATTGACCCTTACAGTATCTATCTAGACTACGTGGGCCCTTAAAACTATACTCCTTGGCGTCTGATTTAAATAATTACTGGTGACTTCAAGTCTGATGCATTTTACAACTTTTTTTACTATCTTATAAAAATTCATTATTATGTAACAAACAAAACTTTTGTCAAACAAATTTATACCCACCGCGTCGTCACATGGATTCGGAAATTTATAGCTCAACTTAAATGGTAAGACGGGACCGATTTTATGTAGAATATATTAAACATATAATCCATTTGATCGTAAAGTGTCGTTTTCAAATTTTCGGAAACTTTTTATATCTTTCCTCGCATTTGTATGCAAATTTGAAGCTTACACAAGCTTTACGGAGAAAATCGCTTATAAAATTCTAATAATTTCGGTACTCGGTACACGATAATATTTTTTTAATCGACTTCAAAGCAAAGGACTTCAAAGGAAAGATGATAAATTCATTCTTTGGTTTAGCAACTGAAGAATACTTTAATGTTTAACCTCCTTACTAACAATCTGATCTTTTTATTCTGAAATCGGTTAATCTAACCGGTTGCTGTCATCAAGATCGCTTGGGTATTTTATCATTTTTAATTTAGACTCTTATATTATAAGATTTATCTCTCTTTATAAAATGTTATCAAAAACAAATAGTTACCTAATTTAAGTTTTAAACGAGTTATAGAATTTTAATATGATATATAGTTTATAGTTTGTGTTTTATGTTAAGTTTTTATGTGTAGTCTATAATGTGTAGTTGTTTAACGAGTAGCTCAGTAGCTGTATAGTTTTTGGGCATAACGATACTGGATTTTGGATTTAAATATATCTAAAGAGCACGACATTTCTAGTTTTGTAGTATACAGGTTGAACATTTTTATACCAATTCAACTTTTCTAAATAAATAAAAACTGAATATAATCGTTTGAAAAAAACAGCTGTTTGTATTAAAGTCTTAAGATGCATATTATTGTACATACATACATATTTTTGGCAAACACTTCACTAAGTAAAATATGCTACATTGACAGAAAAAACATATTTTCTGTGTGGAAAATATATTGAAAAATCATATTTTATTAAAAATACATATTGTTATATTATTCTATCAATACACATGACAAATTATCCGAATACTACACATTGTTGTGTGAGATATCATTATGCATAACAATACATGGTGTCACACTACAATAGCTGATGGTGTCGGCCGGATGGCATTGTACCGTGTACGATAAAACTCGTTATTTTAAAATAACAGCATATAAAATTTATTTGTATAAGACCATCGATATATTAGTGGGATTGGCGAGTTTCTGTTCTTACTTGTTGCATGTAATAGACAATTTAGTACTCCATACCAAAATTCTGCAAAATCGGTTCAGCCGTTTGGGCGTTAAAAGGCAACAGACAGACAGAGAGACAGACACACTTTCGCATTTATTATATTAAGTACCTAAGTATGGATTATTTACAGTTACACTATTCACAAAATATTAAATCATTTTACAGATATAATTATTTTGTTGGAAATGTAAAAATTATTACATTTTTCATTATTTGAATGGTGATTATTTGTCACTTACACATTTTATTTTTTCTTACTAAATACATTATCACTCAAGAATCTGTTTCTATCAGAATACCCGCTCCGCTCATGACCGTGTCCGCTCCGCTCATGTCCGTGTCCGCTCCGCTACGTCGCTCTCAATGGTGAACAATTTGAAGCACGCTGTAGCCATGGCCCACGCACCTGTGGGCGGCGTACACCCAACACATTATCATATCAAATCATTAAATTTTGATACTATTGTCGTATAAAAATAATGCGCATTTTCGCTTGCACTTTTTAGAAACGATAATCGGTTGATAGCTGTAATCGCACTCACTTTCGAATCCAGCAGAATATTTGTCCAACAGCGAATTAGAATATTATACGCTGTGGGTGTTAATAGTGGCTGATTGAAAAGGAAATATTCACAGATCAGAGATGCAACATAATATGATTCAGATAAGGCTTTCTTGGAGTTTTGTGGCTTAATTTTTTCTATAAATCTTATTGGCTTTGTTTTTCGATATGTTTAATTGTAATAGCGTCATAGTTGCGCCAATTCGATTCTTACACGAAAACAATATTATATATTTTGGGGTAATAAGTATACAATACGACCTTTGCTGGGACTCAAACGGATAACCATGGGCTCTGGGGAAACTTAAAAAATAGGGCCCCACCGCGATATAAACTGATTAGGTTTTATTTAATAAAAATATGAAATATTTATACAAATACTTTAAAAATGCTAAGTTAAGATGGCTGCGTACATGCCCAGAAACACCTTCTTTTACTTCTATTATATCTATCAATTGCCTGTCTAATTTCCGATCTGGTTATTACTGTATACCTCACAACAATGCTTAGCTGGTCTACCTTCGACTTCGCTCGAATTCACAATAAAACGCACATCAATCCATACTTCCATACTAATATTATAAATGCGAAAGTGTGGCTGTCTGTCTGTCTGTCTGTTACCTCTTCACGCCCAAATCACTGAACCGATTTTGCTGAAATTTGGCATGGAGATACTTTGAGTCCCGGGAAAGGACATAGGATACCTTTTGTCCCGGAAAAATATACGGTTCCCGCGGGATAAACGAGTTTTGGCGCAACGAAGTTGCGGGCGTCAACTAGTTAACAATAAAACGCACATACTAGTTACCAGTTATCACTAACCGTCAAATTGACAACACTGCCAACCTACAGAAAATTTTTTGGGGAATTCCCTAGGAATAACTTTCGAATTTCTCTCAACTGAGTTGTCATTATTAAAGTGGGGTTATCATTATCAACCTATCATATTTATTTTGAAAATGGGAGAAATTTCAAAAAGTTCCGTTGGATCGAGATTTCTGGTGAGGATTCTAGGGCCCCCTGAGCTTGAGGGCCCCGGGGCACTGCCCCGCCTAGCCTCATAGTAGCTACGCCGCTGCCTAAGCGTCAACGTGCTAACCAACACGCTGAGCCACAGAGGTCGTGAAATAGCCGTCCTAGGCCATAGCCATAATATCTATAGGTTCTATAAGTTGAATAATGATTATAACTCGGCCTAATTGAATATATCAAACATAACATTTAAGCAGACACGTAGACAAAAAATTCGTTACTCTTAGCAGACGGAGTTTAATAAATTTTTGAGAATTTGTTCCATTTCACGCGCGGAATACCTAAATATTTCAATGAAGATATTATTTCTCGTATCACACTCCATTTAGAACAGGGAAATATGTTTGTAACACTTACACGGAATTTTAATACGACCAGCTTTGTATGAGCAGAGCTAAACGTTTTAACTTTTGCGCTCTTAATGAAGTGGCACTGAAAATGTTAAATACTATTACTAGTTGTACTGTAAGGACCTACGAACTTTTTTGCTACAGCTGCTTATATAAATCAACATCTCTGATTGTATCATGAAAGAAATTGATTCATAGAATAGACGAAGGATCTTTGTCATTTAGTCGGGTTGTCAATTCAATATTAGTCGTGAATCGTCATATCACGATTGGCCGGCCTGATATAACGGCTAGGTTTGATGTACAGCGAAAATATTACTTAGGTCTGTCAACTGCCTACGAATCAACTTCTCTGATAGTACTATCGAAGAAATTGATTCCTAGGCAGTTGACGGACCTACATCATTTGGTTGGATTATGTTTTTTTTTAATGAAATAAGGGGGCAAACGAGCAAACGGGTCACCTGATGGAAAGCAACTACCGTCGCCCATGGACACTCGCAGCATCAGAAGAGCTGCAGGTGCGTTGCCGGCCTTTTAAGAGGGTATAGGGTAATAGTAGAGGGTAGGGATGGGAAGGGAAGGGAATAGGGTAGGGGATTGGGCCACCGGTAAACTCACTCACTCGCCGAAACACAGCGCAAGCGCTGTTTCACGCCGGTTTTCTGTGAGAACGTGGTATTTCTCCGGTCGAGCCGGCCCATTCGTGCCGAAGCATGGCTCTCCCACGTTAAAAAACGTTAAAAATTCAACATTAGTCATGATCTGTCGGTTGGGTTTGGCACAACCAACTGCCTATGAATTTCTTTGGTAGTAGTTAGTACATTGTTAAATTAGGAAACATCCGAAAATATTAAGAGACGAGCTTTTGCCCGCGACTTCGCTCGCGTTAAGAAGTACTAATATATACAAACTTTCATCCCCTATTTTATTCCCTTGGGGGTAGGATTGATCAAAATCCTTCCTTAGCGGATGCTACCTGCATGCCAAATTTCAGCCCGATCCGTCCAGTGGTTTGGGCTGTGCGTTGATAGATCACTATGTCAATCAGTCAGTCAGTCACCTTTGAGTTATATTATATGTATTTAGATTTTCCATTTACAAATTTTTCTTTTTTTTAAGCACAACTGAAGATACCTAGATAACTGAAGAAAACCTTACAATTTTAAATCTTCAGACGTTCCAAAATCGAAGCGGCCAGGTTTTTTCACGTTCGCCGAGTGACGTCCTTCAAGGCATTTATCGATACAAAGAGTTATCTCGTTAGTGATGGCATCCGAGCCAGTTGCGGGAATCGATTGCAAAAAATATCGATTCGATGTCGATGACCTAGCCGACGTGGGAATACGGCCCTTCATGTCAACATTGTCCGCTTTTTGTCGTGCCATACCTACTCAAATAATATAGGTCTCAAAAATACTTTGAGCACAATTTCAGGCATTTTACGCTCGAAATACCATACTATAGATGTGGAACTGAGTCATAATACGAAGCCTTAAAAATGAATTCATGAATTGCATACTAAGTTGTACTTAAATATTATAAAAAAAAGTTTAATAGAGCTCAGAAGGCTTAAAATTTTCCTGTCACTGGTAACAGTAAGATTTCAAAATGTTGCATTAAACATAAAAAAGTATTCTTACCATAAATAATTAATTAATCTTATGCTTCTTCTGGATATAGCAATACTAGCCTCGTCACAAAGATGTATTTGCTATTATTATAAACAAAAACAAGAATGGAGTTGTAGCTGTAGCTGAAACTAATCCGTCACATGTACCCCATGTTACATACAAATGATTCGACATACGCATCCATTATAATAACACAACGTATTTATATTTCATTTACGCATAATTGCGGAAACATGTCCAATTTAATATTCCTCTCGTATATGAAAATATTCTTATTATACTCACAATATATTTTCAATAGGATAATACTTGACGGGTCCTTACAAAGAATCTATACGTTTAGAGAGCCCTCGAACGTTATACTATAGGTTTTATTATCGAGTACTCTTCTATATTAGCAGACAAACGGAGTCGCAATTTCGTTCACAAAAATGGATAAGTAGGTATTCATTATTTTAGTTTCAACGGAGAACAAAATAAAACTTTAACATTAAAAGTGTAGCTTAATTAAAGTAATTGTATTACTTGACTACATACAAAGATAAAAATAAACCATCAGAAAATTTGATTCTACGGAGATAGCGGAACTAGCTTATTTGTCGATTCATACACAAGTGGCAGTTACGTTATTTGGTTGGGTTGTAGCAAGTCGGGTTTGAAATAATTCGACTAAATTACAATATGTACTACCAGAGAAGTCGATTCCTAGGCAGATGGGGATCTACGTAGTTTGGTCGCGTTACGTCAAGCCCAGCCGACAGATCACATTTAACATTAAATTGACATGATCCGACCAAATGACGTTGGTCTATCAACTGCCTAGGCATCAATTTCCTCGATGGTACCATCATGAATGAATGCGTATGAATCAATTTCTCTAATAGCATAGAGTTATGACGCCCACATGCGTCAGCCTGACTTTAAGTTAAAAGTGGAGTAAAACAAGTTTTTTAATCTTAAAAAAAACTTGTTTTACTCCACTCTAGATAGAGAAAATTCCAAAAATAGAAAATGTTTTCGGAAAAACCTAAGCAATTTGTCTGCGCCGCATAATAATATTATTGTGCTATTCAAATTACTTTAAGGCTGTTGAAATAGCAGTCATCTAGACCGAAAGGGATCATAAAATTTTACACGTGGGAGAGCCATGCTTCGGCACGAATGGGCCGGCTCGACCGGAGAAATATCACGTTCCCACAGAAAACCGGCGTGAAACAGCGCTTGCGCTGTGTTTCGCCGAGTGAGTGAGTTTACCGGAGGCCCAATCCCCTACCCTATGCCCTTCCCTACCCTCCCCTATTCCCTTTCCTTCCCATCCCTACCCTCCCCTATTCCCTTTCCTTCCCATCCCTACCCTCCCCTATTACCCTATTCCCTCTTAAAAGGCCGGCAACGCACCTGCAGCTCTTCTGATGCTGCGGGTGTCCATGGGCGACGGACGTTGCTTTCCATCAGGCGACCCATTTGCTCGTTTGCCCCCTTATTTTATAAAAAAAAGTCGAGTGAAGTTAATATTGTATTAAATTGATTTTCCTTTAACAAACACGGGAGTTAACAAAGTTCCCAGTGTGTAAGGGAGGCTTATTCCCCCGGGCCGCGATGGTTTAAGGTTTATTAAATAACAAGTAATTTAATTAGAATAAGATACCTTTCCTCATACGCGTGATTTATCTGCTGATTACTCTCATAGGAGATTCATTTATTACCTAAAATGTGTCAGTTTCGGAAGAAATAAAACGTATTTTTTTTGTTACCTTATTGTTATAAAATATCATAAAGATTATACGTGAAATTTTCCTGATTTTCAGTCAGGAAATGAACTGTAAGAATGTATATTTCCGATTCTTATACAGCTCATTCGATCTTTAAGAGCTTTTACGTAGCTTTTACGTAGCTTAGGGCCGATTGAATCCGTTCGGATTGATCGCAGGCAGACTTTTTTTTTGGTCGGGGAAATGCTATTACGTATCCCCGGCAGCGTTGGGGAAGGACCACCGGGGTATGTGGGACTTGCTACGGCCGAAGAGATGATAAGTGGCCGCAGTGAGCTGTACCCACTAAAACCCGACCGTGTTCCTACTTCCGCGCAGGACGGGGACGCGAGAGTCTATTACACGTCTTCCGTGGCTTCCGTCCGCAATCGCAGGCAGACTTTTTGTGTATTCCCGTGTATGCAAGACTCAAGTTCGGCTAGTTTGGCCCGTGGCTTTTGGCGGGTTCGATCGGCCTTTCTGTAGAGGGCCTTTAGGCTTCTAAATTTTATCGAATGAGCTGTGGAATAATCTAATAGTAAACATGAAAATTGCTATAAAAATATGATAAGTATATTTCTTTTTGGGTTAAGTTAGTAATACATGATAATTTGTTTAAGCCGATATTTTATTGGTTCCGTAATACCTCTTTTGACGCTGTAAACTGATGCTTGTGGAAATGTAAAAATAAATGTTAATCCGCCGCTTTACTTTGACGAATGGAACTACGAGCGCCGAAAATACATTCCCCAGTATAAATAGAGACAAAATAAGCATAGGCTTTTAATTTGTTACAGAAAATAGGGTATTTTAAGTTTTTAAGAGGGAAGGATCGTGTCCAACGTTTTTTAACAATTAATATGCAATAAAACAACCTTATTGCTTTCAAAAATTGTGTAGGTACATAGACGTCGTTTTTATACAGGGTTTTTTCCATCATCTGATATGCCAGGAAAATGACAAAACATTGTAAAGCGTCAAGAGCCAAGCATATAGAAACAAGAAATAAGAATAATTCAATTATGAGGATAATAGTGACACTCTTAAATTTTAAAACATGAAAAAAATAATCTCCTTTTCGTCATATAAAAATGAACACTGCTCCTTCCATTCTGCTCAGCGATCTTAAAGTCGTACTTGGCCTACACTAATCAACGCAGTGAGTCTGTGTAGGAAAATATTGAAACTGCTCCATCAACGAGTACGAAATAAAAGTGGATTTAACTCCCCACGAGTAATATACTCCGGCTTTGAAAGTTTTAACGAGACGAATTTTAGTGGACCTGAGATTGGAATATGGCAATGTCGCTCGACCAAAATATGATTTATGGATCAACTTAATAGGATTTCTAGCTGGGGCTTATGAATTTAAAACTATAGGGGTTTTTTTTTTGACTCCCCCTCCCACCTGGTGAGATTTCGTGAGATTTTATTCAACCCCCCCCCCCCCAAATCTCACGTGACATTTTTCAAAATGTGGGTTTCTTACGTAAACATTTGGTTTGACAGTCAGTATATTTTCTTTCGAACGAACTTGTGAATGCTCCAAATCGTATAACGATTACGCTTACGATTAAATCTTAAGCATACGTACAATCTGGGTGAAATGGACCAAAATAGTATTATTTTGTTAAGAAAAAATTACGTGAGATTTGCCGTGACCGCCCCTCTCCGCAACGTGAGATTAGATGAGATTTGGCTCGACCCCTTCGCCCCCTAAACACCTCACGTAATTTGTGTACGCCCCCTAAATTATCTGATACTCGTACTTCATTAGACCTGCAATTTTTTGGTTACTACTGTGAACTCTACATTTAGGAGATGGTTTGATAACTTATGTACTTAAAACAATAGAAAAAAAAAATATTTTATTGATCGCTAATGACATTCCTGATTTCTTTTTCTCGTCTCTATAGGTCAGTATTCGTAATTACAGGCAAAGCATATTGTAATAATATTACAGTTCGTTGGTCAAGTTCCATAAAAAGGCAGTTTTATTACATTTTACTTATTACACAGAAACCTTGTGTGAGTTTCCTACTTAAATTCAACTTGTTACAGAAAATTGACAACACAATAAATCCGCAAACTTTGTTTCAAAGGTACCAATTGAAAAGGACGACCGAAATTCTAAAAGTAAAAATCAAACGGCGAAATTCGATTACGTTAAAAATCAGTATAAATCAGAATTTCGTTTCAGCGAAGAAAAAGCTGAAAATGAAAGAACAAACATCATTTGTTTATCGAGAGCCGAACGGAGCTGATTGTGATCGCCGAATCTGTTCCGGTGCTCATTAGATTCAGTACGAATTTGCACAATCAATAGTTTATCCTATTTACTTTCTCAACATTTAGCCCCTATTTCACCAACGACTGTTAAAGTTAATGCACGAATTAGTATCACGTTACCTCTTTCGTTTTTCATATGAATGAAAGAGAGGACATTAAATTTTAACAAGCTGTTAGCACTAGCAGACGTTGGTGAAATTGGGACTTAGATTTGTTTTGTGATTAATCTAGAAAAAACCGCTTGTAGCGGTAACCGCCAATTTGCGCAAATCTTTTTTACGTATTATATTATTATTTTTATTTATGTTTATATTAATACTAGATGACGCCCGCAACTTAATAGTTGCGCTAAAACTCGTTTATCGCGCGGGAACCGTATATTTTTTGGGATGAAATTATCCTTATTCCTGGGACCTAAATTATTTCCATAACAAATTTCAGCAAAATTGGTTCAGCGGTTGGGCGTGAAGAGGTAACAGACAGACAGACATACACACTTTCGCATTTATAATATTAGAGTATGAATCTACAATTATATTATATAGGTATATCTCTTATATATAAAATTCTCGTGTCACAATGTTAGTCCACGAACTCCTCCGAAACGGCTTTACTGATTTTTACCAAATTTTATATGCATATTCAGTAGGTCTGAGAATCGGCTACTCGGTACTTTATATATTGATAAGTGCATTTGTTGAATAAATAATAGTAAATTATTACAACCTGAGACTGATGGCGACCATTGTTTGTGCGACGGGATAGCGATGGACGTTTCCATGGTGACATACTTATTTAGTCACTTCAATAAAATAATATGGAAAATATATTATGGCAAAGCAACGTTGTCCCAGCAGCTAGTTTTTTTATAAAACTCTTTGTATATTATACAAAGTTCTCACTTTCTCAGGTATTTTTGGTTGAGAGTTAATGCGCCTTAAATAATGTTAAAGCTATGTTTTCGATATTGCCTTAAAATAATGTTAGGCGCGTGAATACTTAGCAAATAAAAGGTTTGTTTTGAAAGTGTAAATGAATTTTTTTAGTGTTTACAAAAAACGTAATATTGTATTCGGTAAATGTTTTAAGTATTTAATAGTAATTTATATATTATTACTAATTACTTAATTAGTTATGAGTGCTCTAATTATACTTATTACGGTTTTTGTTTTTAAAATAAAATGTATTAAAGTAAATCAAAATCGAATAATCCTTTATTAAAAATACAAAATTATAAACAAAACTATAAACTACAGTAATCTAATGATTCGAATGAATGGCAGTGTTCGTTACATTTTTACTTATAAATCTAGAGATCAGTGGCAAAGAACTTAATCTCATTTTTAGTAATTTCCCTCTTTTTCTTCTCTTTATACTTCGATCGAAAGTAAAAAATGTAATATAGAGAATATTTATACATTTTCTACTTTCGATCAAACCTTTTTACCACGAAGTAAACTTTCTATACGTCAGCTAGTCTACTATATACTTGTATATACTTGTGTACATAACCTGGAGCAATTAACTAGTTGTTTACCTTTCTTCCGTAGGTATCATGTTTTATAGGTAGGGAGACTAAAGTCTTTGCTACTGATTTTGACTGGAATTAACATTTAGATAGGTCTGGTAGGCTTTTGTCTTTGCAGTAGGCGAACGAAGCTGGCCAGTTCTTGAATCCGACCCGGTCGTAGATTCTCTTGGCGCACCTCACATCATCGTTCAAGTCTTCATTTAGCAGGTCTAAAAGATGTGAATAGTGTAAATTACTTTTTCATTCACTGTACTAAAATTAATGCGACAAAATGAACAATCGAAATCAAATAATTTTTACATTTTTTTTATGAACGTCGAAACCTTACCGCCCGGTTTCAGAACTTTAAGGATAGGCTACACGGTACTAGCAGCTGAATTGACAGCAGGCAGCTACCGTGCCTGTGTACTCGCACGAGAGCAGCTCGACTCGCCTCCCTGGGTCACACCATGCTAGCTGCTGACATCGCAGTAGATTGGTAATGTTCTAGTGACATAGCCTAGTCGAGTTGTATCTGTGGTGGGAGAAGGCGAGTGGCGAGTGAAAACAAAAAATGTTGTAGTAACTCGCACGCGAGTAACTGACCCACTCGCACTTGAAAGTAACTCGTATGATGTCACACGGTGCAAGTAGCTGCACCTCAGTAACTGACCAGGCCAGCTCGCATGTCAGCTCGCACCGTGTAACCCAGGCATAGCCCGGCGTGAAGAACCGACGTAAGAACAATGAAAAATAAGCCGTCGGCATAACTTTTCTCCTTGCAGTCACAAAGTAACAGTTTAGGATGGATGAACCTACCTAGTGTAAGATATTTAAGATGATACTAGTAAATATGTATTACATAATTTATTTACCTTCACATTTCATATTGCAGTGGCCACCTCGTTTGCCCTTCTTGCACCACTCTTTGTTGTTGATCTGAAAAAAAGCAAAACAAAATCATTCTAATGTGATATTAACAAAAAAAAAATGTTTTATTTCCGAGTATGTTTGAATCAAATTTTTTTCAGAATGTCTACCTGATGCCTACCACCGGTTCGGGAACTACCCCGGCGAGAAGAACCGGCGTAAGAAACACTTAGTGACATGTACATAAGGGGGATGTCCTGGGGGTCCGGACTATCCATTTTACTTGTCCTTCGACAATAATATATGTACCTCGCCGATTAAAATCGGTGCGGTAGGTGTATTTTAAAAATATTTTTGATTTAATAAACACGTTGCTTATTTGCTGCTGCGGAATCCTTCATGGGCAATTCCCTTCTTATAGACCTGGATCCTAAAATGATAAGACATAACTTACTTTCTGATGGATGAAACCATAGGTTCTTGATAGTGCCTCGTGTACTTAGAATACCTGCGAATTTGTGTAGCTCTAAGTGTGACACCTGGTCAGGTACCAGGTACCAAAGTGGACAAAAATGAGTCTTACTTTACGTCTTATTTTCTTATGGCTAATATTTATATATAATTTATAGATTATTGTTCTGAACTAGTATCATGTAGTGTAAGACACTTTTCAATGACCAAAACTATTATCAGACGTTTTAAAAATATTTTTGTTGCTATTTTTTTTCAAATGCTTTACTTTTGTTGTATAAATTATTATAACACCTTAGAAGACAATACGATATTGCAAGAATTTATTTTCTACTAGCTGTTGCTCGCGACTTTGTCCGTCTCAGCATACGGCATAGTATAATAACAAAAATTGATAATTTTTCCCTGTTTCCTTACCCAAAGGGTAAAAACGGGATCCGATAATAAATATATTTCAGCCTGTCCGTCTGTCTGTCTGTCCATATCCAGACTTTTTTTTTTTTAACGGTTTATTCTAAATAAAATACAAAATTCGCTTAAGCTAGTTTCCCGCCAAACTAAAAAGTTTATTGGCGGGTACGCGCTCTTAACATAATTAGCAATAAACTTATCAATACACAAAACTAACATATATCACTAAAACTAAATTATATGATAAACTTCAAACCGTATCACTTATTTATATTTATTGTCTTCTAATCGCATAATAATACACAAATAATTAACAGCATCTATTTATCTCTTTATCATGTTACAACAAAGCAAAAATAAACAAAAATATAATATTATGTTTTCAGCTATATTCAATAAAAATAAGAAAATCTAATATAATGTATTAAACTAATAAATATGTAATATTTTAGAACAGTTAAATTTACCTTGCATTTTACTCTTTTAGAATCTCATTTGAAATTTAATGAAGAGTTTGACAGACAATATATCTTATATAATTTTTTTTTTAATTTATAACATATAAGTAATTAATGTTTCACTTTGAGTGCGGTATTAAGTGCTATTGCCTATTTATCATATATGTATTTTGACATAATATTTACTAAAGTTCCTCTAGCAACATAGATTTTAAGTTCTTTTTCAGCATGCCAACACTAACCTTAGGATTTTGATTCAACCAAAGAAGTCTATTAAAAATTTTAGGTATTATATATTTGTTCGTCCTTTCCCCATAGTAATTAGTAATTTGTGGTTGGACTAGCTTTCCACAAGTAATTTTCCTAGTATTATGCGTATGTGTAACTGTTTCTTTATAGTTTTTTTCATAGTAATGCTCAATACTTATTAAATACTCTACTTTTTTATGTACTGGTAATAAATTACATTTTTTAAATAATGTACCTCCCCTTTTTAACATGTAGTGAATATTCTTAAACTATGGATACAATTGAGTACTTTTTGGTCATATACCTAGTCAAGTGCCTACCTGTTAGACCCAGATCCCAGAGCGATAAGACAACTTACTATCACAATATGGATGAAACCTTAGGTTCTCACTAGTTCCTTATGTACTTAGAATACCTTCGAATTTGTGAACCTCTACATGGAGCTATACTCACTCTCACTCACTCACTCATAATGTGTAAAAATGTCTGTCTGTCTGTCTGTAACCTCTTCACGCCCAAACCGCTTAACCGATTTTGCTGAAATTTGGTACAGATATACTTTGAGCCCTGAGGTTAAAGTATACCTATCCGTTTTTTCCGGATATTTTTTCCGGGAAAGTATCATGATAATATAATTATGTCCTTTCCTGGGAAAGCACATATTATAATACGATACTTTTTGTCTCGGAATTTTTTTTTCGCAACATAGTTGCGGGTATTATCTCGTATTTAATAAAATATATAGAAATAAATTTATTTAGTGCATGCATAGATATCAGTTAGAAGAACAATATATACTACTCTTATCGCTCTGGGATCTGGGTCTAACAGGTAGACACTTGACCAAAAAATACTCAATTGTATCCATACTTTAATAATAGATACTTTAATAATATCTACATGTTAGAAAGGGGAGGTACAGTCTGGATATGGACAGACAGACAGACGGACAGGCTGAAATATCTTTGTTATCGGGTCCCGTTTTTACCCTTTGGGTAAGGAAACAGGCGAAAATTATCCATCTTTGTTATTATACTATGCAGTATGCTAACACGAACAAAGTCGCGGGCAACAGCTAGTAGAAAATATTTTTTTGCAATATCGTATTATTTTCTAAGGTGTTATATTAATTTATTAAATAAAAATAAAGCCTTTGAAAAAAAAAATAGCAACAAAAATATTTTTAAAACGTATCATAATAGTTTTGGTCATTGAAAAGTGTCTTACACTACATGATACTAGTTCAGAACAATAATCTACAAATTATATATAAATATTAACCATAAGAAAATAAGTAAAGTAAGACTCATTTTTTGTCCACTTTGGTACCTGGTACCTGACCAGGTGTCAGACTTAGAGCTACACAAATTCGCAGGTATTCTAAGTACACGAGGCACTACCAAGAACCTATGGTTTCATCCATCAGAAAGTAAGTTATGTCTTATCCTTTTGGGATCCAGGTCTATTAGTGACATTAACATGTGATCAGATCACGTACATATTAATATATAGTTATGACGTAGGTTAATAATCTAACAGAGACTGGAGATTTTTTCCGAAACCAGTACAAAATATTTTTATACATTTCCCATTTCAAAGTATGAAACCATCGGACGTTTATACGACGAGCGTACCCGGCCCGGATCGGCTGTCTGTCGGATCGGTTGTCGGCGAGATCGGCACTTTCGTTCAACGAGGCTCTGCCGCGACATATCGACATTTATAAGACAAGAACAATGGCGCGGAGCAGGTACAATCAGAGTCTAGGGGATTTTGAATTTTTTCGTGGAAAATTCGGGACGGAATTTACAGCTATCTCTCTTCGAAACTATGATATTTTGTATTAAACTTATTTTGATGAATTTTGGTACGGACAAAGAGTGTATCACATGAAAAGATAAAGTTACAGGTTGTCATCTCATCTCAGCTCAAATGAATATCGCGGGAAATTCATTTAAGCTGAGATTTGGCATGGGACATATATACATTTTATTTTAGCATAGGGGTAGAAATTAGAATACAGGAATAATCAATGTAAATATTTTTAATTTACTAAACTAAAACTAAATAAAAATTATGTTTAATAATAATAATAATTTCCATTGAGCAACGATAGACAGCTTTTATAAATTAATGGTTATAGGGAAAAGTTATTAGTGTTTAAACCAGCGGTTTTAACTTAAAATATCTGTGCGGTAAAACTAACAGGCCAATTCGCTAATAGGAAATTCAGTTTATCTATTTTAACCACCGCTATTGAATAGAAAGAATAGCTGCGACATATATAAAAATCCATACTAATATTATAAATACGAAAATGTGTCTGTCTGTCTGTCTGTCTGTCTGTCTGTTACCTCTTCACGCTCAAATCGCTGAACCGATTTTGCTGAAGTTTGACATGGAGATACTTTGAGTCCCGAGAAAGGAAATAGGATAGTTTTTACCCTGGAAAAATGTATGGTTCCCGCGCGATAAACGAATTTTGGCGAAACGGAGTTGCGGGCGTCATCCAGTTATTTATAATTTTTGAAGTAAAACTGTCTTTAGTAGCGTAGTGTATCTTTTAGGATGGGGGTTTTCTCCCATTCTAAAAGGTACTATACTTATTAAAGATCCCCCCCCCCCCCCCTCCAATTAAAACATTTGTATTAGTACATTCGCAAGTTTTTTTAATATAATTAGGTTCAGATTTCAGTTACACTTTTAACTTGCATCTCATATCATGCTCGACGTTCAGACGGTTTCTTGCCTTTTTTAAAATGTTATCAGAGTTGAGAGGCCGCTCTCGCATTTACAAGTGGTAGCTAACGGTACCAACATTTTCAGATCTCTGTCTACAATGATAGGGTATTCTGTAGCTGTTTTTTCCAGAATGTACAACAGTTTATTATTTTTTTCTGCCAATTCATCTATTTTAGGTACCACCTCTGTTAGGTGGCGCCCTAATAATAACTATTTTACCCCCGCGGGGGTAATTACCCCCAGGTTGGGAACCACTGCTTTAGAGTCTAAAGCAGTGGTTCCCAACCTGGGGGAAGGAATAATGTAATTTTTCAGGAGAAATTTAGCCTAAGTGCTAATAATAATCTAGTTCACACTTTTCAAGTGCTTAGTCTGTGGTGCTATTTAATTAAAACCTTTATCATACACTAACCTACATAGTAACAAACAGTTTATATTGACATTTGCGTGATGGTATGTATGTGATATGTCTGTTACAACAAATACAAGAAATTGGCACTCGTTAAGCTTATTAGGCATTTAATTATTATCGACTAACTTTTTGCTACATACATTTTTAGCTACTTATAAAGGTATGCGTGTGTGAGGTACGACCCGTTTTACTCAAAATATAGATGAATATTTAAAATAACTATTATTTCAATAATAGTCATAAATAAAATGATGTATAATGGTAACAATGGTTTTGTCTTATTGCTTTGTTATTTAACTTGAAATTCTTATGAGAAGTACATATTATTTCAATAATTCATGTGAGTTAAACTAATTATTATTAATAATTAATTCATGATATTTGGACAACAAATATAATATTAAAACATTATTTATGAACACGTCAATTAATCTTTAAACAGACAATAATTATTGTTGTTTCCGGTTATGATACTTTTGTTACAAAAGATAGTACAGTTATTAAATTAATATAAAAGTGTTATAATTAAATACTTGATTTATAATGATTTTCAGGATGATTGTAACTATGAATCATTGTATTTATGATATTAGATACAAATCTTGGTAGTCAGACGTGGGGCGGAGTGATGATGGCGGTGGGGTTGTTTTTGATATGGCAGTATTTAAGGCGGGCTGTCTGATGGAAGGGACTCACTCTCTCTCTCTTGTCGCTTACGACAAGAGAGAGAGAGTGCGTCACTCTGCCTCCTGTCAATGTGAATTGGCTCTGAGTACTTCGAAATAAGATCGTTATAAGATAAGTATTTATTTGGTTAAAACGCTTCTCGGCCTTTTGTGTAATATCAGTTCTTTCAGATTAATAATTGGAAATGAACAAAAGCTAAGTGAATACAATACAATTGTATTACGTAGTTACAATACGTATAAATTACGTTTTATTTATTGGTGTTTATGGTTTATACAATATTTTTATTTTGCAAGCCTAAGCCATTTCTGACACGTGCAATGTTTTGTTATATATATTTCTCGGGTCCTCTGTTTAGTGTGACATAGTCTTAATTATTATTTGATAATAATGCTTATAAATACAAAATATATATATATATATATATATATATATATATATATATATATATATATATATATATAATTAACTTCTACTCACACTACCATGCGTTTTATATATTTGTGAATATTTTAGGACACGTCTTATTATTATTTTTAGGGTTCCGTACCCAAAGGGTAAAAACGGGACCCTATTATTAAGACTTCGTTGTCTGTCCGTCTGTCTGTCTCCAGGCTGTATCTCAAGGACCGCTATAGCTAGACTTCTAAAATTTTCACAGATTGTGTATATCTGTTGTCGCTATAATAACAAATACTGAAAACAAAATAAAATTAATATTTAAGGGGGGCTCCCATACAACAAACGTGATTTTTTCGGCCTTTTTCGCTCTATATCAGTGATGGCAAAAGGTAGGCGCTTGAATTTCTCACACATTCTTTTGTTATAATAATAATAATATTCATTATTTTCATAAATATGGTACAATAAGGTGTTTCTATTCTAACAGTGTTTCACATATTTTGTCAATTTTCTCGACGTGCAAATGTTACTTTAGGATACTTACATTCATAAATATAGTTAACTTATTTGTTTGACAACAGCTTCATGTAGTTTCTATATTATTACTATTCTCTTACCTATCTCATACTAAATATTATGTCATAAATCATAATACTAAATACCGATAAATTATAAATTAAATCATGTCAAAAGTACATACTATGTCAGATATCTAATAATAATTCACATAAAACAAATACAATAATATCTAATGTCCAAACAGTAATCATGTCTTACCTATTCTCTATATATGTGTATTTTGATATTTATTAATAATATTAAAATAAAATAAAAAATTAAGGGGGGCTCCCATACAAAAAACGTAATTTTTTGCCTAATTTTGCTCTGTATCGGTACGGAACCCTTCGTGCGCGAGCCTGACTCGCACTTGGCCCATTTTACTTCTTTCTAACGAGAAATGTTATAACATATAACATATAAAAAAAATTATAACCCGCTTTTCATTTTGAACGTTATTTGAAAAGTTTTGACTACTAATTACTGTTGCATTTATCGAAGTTAATAAGGTATTATGGCCTAAATTTAGTATTGAGAGAGTGCATTTGTGTTAGCCTGTTTAAGTACATAGATAAACCATTCACAAAATCAAATTCACTGAAATATTGATGATCTGTTTCGTATTAACTAATAACTATATTAAAGCCAAGCAAAATCTGTTATTGGTTAATTGAAAGCGTTGTATTCCAATATCAACTAAATGTTCGGATAAATTAGAACGGTATAACAGAATATCATACAAATTAGCCTCTAGTTTACATCCTTTCGTTAATTAGTATGAATTATGAATTAGATTTAAATAATACTAGCTGTCGCTGCAACTTTTCGTACATTTTCATACATAGTACATTTTTTATCGAAAATTCCTTTCTTTTCTCTTTTTCCTAAGATCCTTTTCCGCGGTGCAAATTCTACCTGACTGTATGATTGTACGATAAACTAAAATAATCTACGTAAAATATATTAGAAAGGCAAAAACTGCAACTTTGTTGCTTTTAGAAATAAAAAAGCCATTATTTTTAACAAAAAATTAAAACCGACTTCCAAGGTAAAAACTATAATAACATTAATATGAACTAAAAAGTATTAAATAATTTTTCCTCTCTAAATGTGCCTTTTTCCGAATTCGGCTAAACCTCAACTATTTCTGTACTCAATCTTCATCATTTTGAAGTCGGTACCAGATATAGCTGAATCTTTATATTTTCTTTGACAGAAAATTTGAAACTTTTGGAACTGGCACCGACTTCAAAATTATGAAGATTGAGTACAGAAATAGTTGAGGTTTAGCCGAATTCGGAAAAAGGCACATTTAGAGAGGAAAAAATATTTAATACTTTTTAGTTCATATCAATGTTATTATAGTTTTTACCTTGGATGTCGGTTTTAATTTTTTGTTAAAAATAATAATTTCACTCTTTTTAGTTACCTAGTAGATAAACTATAATTATTGCCAATTTAAATTGTATAAAAAATAGTTTCATATTGTCTTCACTAGATGTCACTGAGGCGCTCCTGTGTCGGCGCTATCGCTTGTCTGAACTCCGAATTGTTCATATAGTTTTAGTTACACGATGTATTCAATAGATGGCGCTGAGGTGCTCCTGAATCGCAGTATCGCTTGTACGTTTTTATATAGTTATAACTGATTTTGGTTATGTGACCTTGGTGTGAGCAGTGAGCATTGAAATTTGGATTGTCAACATTTTGAGTGGTAATTATTGATCTCGTATTGTTATTAAAAATATTAATTAAAAATATTAATTAAACCTCCAAGATGACCTCCGTCATAGTCCGCGAGTTTATAAGTAGGGATGTTCCGATACCATCAAAGAATCGATACCTACTCATTTCGATAGTACTCAAATCTTTTTTCGATACTACTCAAATAAATACTCCTAAAGTATCGATACTTACTGTTATCGATAATTATCGATCGAAATCGAAAAATAAATAAAAAAAGTGCTAAAAGTATCAGTCGTATGACGTATTCGTTTTGTTTTTAATCCTTCGATAAAAACAAAACTCTTATCAAAACTTATTCTTGGAAATGCTATTGTATTCTATAATTGTTGTCGCGGTCACCGGTGTTTAACTATTTAACTCATCAAGCCCCGTAAAAGGGCCCATTCACGGCAGTCCGCCGTGCAGGACTGCCGCGACCGGAAACACCGAGTGTGAACCAATCAGTGAGCTATGTCCATGCACTGGCGGGCTGCCGTGAATGGGCCCTTTAAGGCTTGATGAGTTAAATGCGCATGTGCAGCTTTCGCGCATGCGCAATAATAGAAATTATCATCAATTACTGTCAGATTTTAACACATGAGTGACACTGACACAAATTCTGACAAAAAATCGGATTAGTTCGGCGCGCTCACCTACGGGCTACGTCCTACGCTACTACGTGATGAATACAGAATACTGCATAGTGCTGAGTGCATAGTGCATATTGGTACTGGTGATCGAGCGAGAGGGCTTTTACTTTTGCTCTCTCATTAGTCATTCAGTCTCATGCGTTCGGAAATTTTTGGTGATGCTGATTCGATTCGATACCAAGTATTTTGTTTCGATACCGAGTATGTATCGCAAGATTGATTTGATGCTAAAAATACTTGGTATCGAATCAAAAGTATCGAGTACCTACTTGTATTTACTAATATCGGAATATCCCTATTTATAAGTGGTCGTCGGTAGTGACCATACTACCCTACGCGTCGAATTACTGCGTTTATTGTACGTATCTTATTACAATTTGTAATAAGATACGTAGTACTGTTAAGCCATTAAGCCCATACATACCCCAAGGCCCAAATATCAGGTAGATAAATTTAAACAATACATTTAAAAAATCTAAGTGAACACAACCCTATTAGTGCTAGGTAATTTAACATTTTAACTTCAACTCCCAAGCGGCCACATGTGGCCGCCAGAACAATGGATTTCCAAGAATCCGCGATCGAAGGATGAGCCGAATCACACCCAGCAGCGCGGCGAGCATATTTTCAGTGTCATAATAATATTATGATTTTATTATGATTTATGATATTAATATAAAGTTTAAAATCATATGACACTCAAAATGCTCGCAGCGCGGGATGCCCTGACATTCCGGTTAGAAGTTGAATACGATGTTTACGCACGCGCCGCGCGGCGCCGGCACCGTCCGCCGTGTATAAACAGCCTACATTAATAATTGGTGTTGTTATGTACATAATAATTATTATTGTATCCATATTCCATGCCTATGCCTTGTAAGTTGTACTATTATCTATTTTGTGCCATGAGACATTGGTGACCTTAACACGACGTGGTAATGATGATGATGAATTTGAATTGCGTGGTAGCATATGCTTTCTGTTCTTAAAACAACGCCGAAACTCCCAAACGTGTATCTATAAGGAGTCAGGAGTTCTCTCAGCGTCTTCGAAACCATGGTATACCTTGACCCAATATTTGACTTTTTGGTAACATATTCTTAGTACACTTCACATAAAACCAAAATCACCATATGGTTCCATATAAATTTCAAGGAGTTCTCTCGATTACTCCTGGATCCCATCATCAGGTCACCATTTTTGTGAACATGGTACCAAATTGGAGTGAAACCTAATACAACAAAACAAAAATTTTGAAAATCGGTTCACAAACGGCGGAGTAATCGTTGAACATACAAAAAAAAATATATCCACAGCCGAACATATAACCTCCTCGTTTTTTGGAAGTCGGTTAAAAAGCAGATGAAGCTATTAACCAAACAGTCACTAACCCTGAATTACTTATACAGGTTTGATCCCGGACAGTGAAAAGAAAATCGATAACCCTTTTAAGAAGTGACATTTTTGACGGACCTACAAAAAATTGTTTTTGTTTGATTGTGTTCATGCTGGTGTCTGATGACATTTCTAAAAACAGATTATATAATTACTAGCGACCCGCCCCGGTGCCGCACGGGCATAAAATATATTATAGCCACTGAAAAAAATGATATATAATCGATAGCCTATGACTTCACGTAGTCTACTTATCTGTGCCAAATAACATAAAAATTGCTCCAGTAATTCGCGAGATAAGCCCTTTCAAATCATTTCCCCCGTTTTTTCCACATTTTCCTCCATTTCATCGCTCCTATTAGTCTTAGCGTGATAAAATATAGCCTATAGCCTTCCTCGATAAATAGGCTATCTAACACTGAAAGAATCACCAAAATCCGTTGCGTAGTTTTAAAGTTTAAAGGGAACAAAGGGACATGAGGGAAAAAAGCGACTTTGTTTTATAATATGTATAGATATAGATATCTCTCGCGGAGCCCCTACAAGGCCTTTGCGAAGCCCCAGGGCTTCGCAACGGCCTTGTAGGGGCTTGAGAATGGCTGGCATAGGAAATAACCAACAGGAGGGATTGGTGGTCAAAGATTGGCATCAATATTAATTGATACTTTTATTATAGACCGTTATCCATCACACAAAGTAACGTAATAGTATATTACTATGCTTCTTTTCATCAGTTAAAAATGTAAATTTACTGCATTCTGTTAAAAAAAGCAAACATGTTTTTAATTAATTTGCTTGTTGTGTATATTGGTGGAAAACATAACTTTGGAAACGTGCAGATACGGCAAGTAATAATTGAAGGTGAACGCAGATTTGGCCGCACCGCACGCACCGCAGTCGCCGCATTCGGAATTCTTTATATTATGAAGTTATAGGCAAGCTCGCATACCTACCCGCGCCGCAGTCTTCGCAACTTCTACATTCTTTATATGAAGAATTCCGAATGCGGCGACTGCGGTGCGTGCGGTGCGGCCAAATCTGCGTTCATATTTAATCAACATATTATAATAATTTTCAGCTTAACCAACAATAACAACACGTTGTATCAAAATAAATTAATGATGACACCTTTTTAAAAAATGTTATTACAATCACAAATATATTTTAAACACAAGTCAAAAAGTGAGTGTGAATATTTGTTTTTTCTTTACGCAAAAGCTACTTTTTATACCAAAAAATACTTGCTCCTTATTTGTATTAACCTAAAGTGAGTTTGTACTCCGTAACTCAATAAAACATCTTGTTACTAGGAAATTTAACATCAATGCCTACTGCCTAGTATATTTCGAAGAGCCTATCTTATTTTTTTTAATCTATGGTATTTAACTTGTCTATTGAAACAGATGAGTTTTTAAATTAATTTGTTGTTTAGATTACATATTATCCTAATGTGATCCTAATGTATTAAAATGTTATTTGTTTTTCTTTATTGTAAAATAATTTTAATAAATAAATTTCACATGCTGTTATGAATCTGTATGTAATTTATTTAATTGAAAAAGGTTTGCAATGCATTTTAAAATTTAAAATGTAACTAGCTTAATGGACCAAATATGACATCACTGGATAAAGTCCGCAACTACGTTGCGCCAAAATTAGTTTATCGCGCGGGAATAAAATGTGTCATTTTTACGGGATAAAAAGTATCCGACGTCCTTTCCCGGGATTCAAAGCAAACATTTCAGCAAAATCGGTTCAGCCGTTTGGGCGTGAAGAGATAACAGATACATCTTCGCATTAATATAAGTATGGATATTCTGTTATCTATCAATCAATCTATCTATCTATCTATCTTTCTTTATATATGAAACTCAAAGGTGACTGACTGACATGGTGATCTATCAACGCACAGTCCAAACCACTGAACGGATCAGGCTGAAATTTGGCATGCAGGTAGATGTTATGACATAGGCATCCGCTGAGAAAGGATTTTGATCAATTCTAACCCCAAGGGGTTAAAATAGGGGATGAAAGTTTGTTTAAAATAATACTTCTTAACGCGAGCGAAGCCGCGGAAAAGCTCGTATTAAAATAAATTAAAAACAAAAATCGGCCAATTTGGGTAGACAATTTTTTTTCGGGCTTCGTCTTAATACCGAATGGGACGAGTAGTCTTAGAACTTAGCAACAACTCGATCAATGCGTCCAAAAGCTTTCAATCGCTTGTTCGGTGGAGCCTATTAAATACTAGTTCGCTGCTTTTCCTCGAGGGAAACAATATCTTTTATTTGGCTGAGTGGATGATTGAGTCATTGGGAAATAAATTATATTGTTTCCAATATGGCCGAAGTATTTTCTAGCAAGCAAATTATACTTGATGTAATATCATCGACTAATCCTAATTGTCGCTAAGGAATATATTATTATAGTAAGAGTTGTTAAATGCTAACTTATGTTATATTAATAACTTTTATAAGGGGAAATCTTTGTTATTATACTATGTTAACGCGGAAGAAGTCGCGGGCAACAGCTAGTTTATATACTAGCTGTTGCCCGCGACTTCGTCCGCGTTAACATAGTATAATAAAAAAAATCCCCTTTTTGTGGATCCGTATGCAAAGGGTATAAACGGGACCCTCATTAAGAAAACGTCAGTAAACTTTCAGTTTCTAACTTAAATTTAGTAATAACGGACTTTCATTCAAACTTTCAACCATAATTTCACCCCTTGGTCCTCCGTCATCTCTTATTTTATCCTCATGGGGGTTAAATTTACTAACATCCTAATTAAAGCGAACGTCTTCATCATAGAAGCTTAAATCTTTAATAATTTCATTTCAATCAGTCGAAAGTCTAAGAAAATTAAACTAAAAACTTTCATCCCCTATTTCATCCCCTTAGGAATGGAATTTATTAAATTTCTTTCTGAGGAGATGCCTACGTCATAATAACTTTATGCATACACAGTATCAGCCCGATCGGTTTAAAATTGACAAAGTTTCATGCAAAATCCATTCCACAAACATTCCATCCCCTATTTTACCCCCATACGGTGTGATTTTTTAAAAACCTTTCTTAGGAAACGCCTACGTTATAATAGCTTTATGCATGCAAAGTTTTAGACCGATCGGTTTAAAATTGACAAAGTTTCATACAAAATTTCAACCCCAATTTCACCCCTTTGGGGGTAGAATTTCCAAAAACGCTGAAATACGTATCTATTCATTTTTAATCAGTAGCCCAAAAATAAAGTTTCATATTTCTTACTCAAGAAATTACGGACTTTCATTCAAACTTTCAACCCCAATTTCACCCCCTTGGGGGTAGAATTTCCAAAAACGCTTAAATACGTATCTATTAATTTTTAATCAGTAGCCCAAAAATAAAGTTTCATGTTTCTAACTCTAGAAATGATGGATTTTCATTCAAACTTTCAACCCCAATTTCACCCCCTTGGGGGTAGAATTTCCGAAAATGCTTAAATATGTATTCATTCATTTTTATTCAGTAGCCCAAAAGTAAAGTTTCATATTTCTAACTAAAGAAATGACGAACTTTCATACAAACTTTCAACCCCTATTTCACCCCCTTTGGGTTAAAATTTCTGAAATTCCTTCCTGTGTGGGTGTTTACTTTATAAAACAACCCTACTCACCAAATTTCGTGGCTGTAGCTCTAACAGTTTTGGCTCGGCGATGATGAATCAGTCAGTCAGTCAGTCAATCAGTCTGGACTTGTAATTTTATATATATAGATGTGTAAGTGTGCGTGTCTGTGTGTTACCTCTTCACACCAAAACTACAAAACCCATTTTTCTGAAATTTGGTACTTTGAGTCCCGGGATATTTTTATCCCAGAAAATGTATGGTTCACGCGCGATAAATTATTTTTTAATAAACTAGTCATTTTATACGACATTAGAGTGTAATACACTTATTAGTCATTACTCAGGTATTTCAGGTAACTCCATTTCATAACTTAACCTTTTATGCGGTAGTTCGTAAGCCGCTCCGTGTTCGTTAGCGTTAATCTTGTCCAAACCCAAAAACTAACGAAAGCCTTCATGCCACGAATATGAAACGAAAAATTGTTACTTTTGCGTAACATACTATGCAATTTTTAGATTTTGTTTTGTCTTTTGGACCATGGATATCATTTTCTTTATGCTGTTAAAAACAGATTTTCATGGAATAGAATATATTTTGTTTTAAGTATACTTTTCGTTCGGCTGAAATTTCGTTCAATGAGAGGCCCCAATGATTGAAAAGTTGTTGTTTTAAAACTACGAATAAAAAAAACTAGTAAAAATACGTTTTTCACATTGTATTTTACAATACATTTTTCATTATTTTTATCGCCTTCTGGGATAGAATATTTATTTTTTAGCTCTACAAACACAGTGGGTTGGTCGAATGGAAATTCTTCCGCAATATATTAGAAAGATATTGAGTCTGAAGTATATAAATAAGGATAAAGATTGCACGTTTGCCGACGCCGCTATTGCGAGTCCCGGTGATTGAAAACGTAAGACTCTGTCTACGTGTCCGCGTCACGTTGTCAACGTGAACGGCGCAGTGTCAGGGCGTCCTAGACCTACTATGTCACGCCATCGTGCCACGGTGTATCGTCGTGGCAATATGTGTCACAGCATCGTAGAACTATTCTTTGCCTTTTCAGGACTAAACAACGTCATAGAACGGCGTTAATGGGCCGTTTTATAAATGGTTACATGACGAACGAAGAAGGGCGTATAGACATCTCCTACATCAAGTGCAAGTTGACAGATTCATTTAATTAGTAACAACATAAATTATTATAATATATTACCACGACATAAAGATTACAATTCAATAACATGCTCCTATTTGGAGTAGACTCGATGTGCTAACCTTATGTCAACACAACGTGTGACGATGCACCGTGCGAGTTTCACGTCGATGATGTCGTTCCGTGGACATGTGAACAGGCCCTAAGTCTGAACACCGTCCGTATCCGCGCTTAGTGAGCAGAGGATAAAATGTGTACATGTGTTAACAGATGTTTAAACGCGGTTTATTTATATTATGGAAAATATAAAACATTTTCAGACGATTAAAGCAACCATGAGAAAAGCGTATTAGTTTTTACACGGTTTAGGTCCCCATAGACAGTAAATCGATCAAGTTGGACTGACCACAGGTCGATTTACAGAGCTCGTTTTTTGTATTCCTGTATTTGTGCACGATTCGGATCGATCGGCCTTCCTGAATATTTTCCTTAAATTACATAGTTATGTAATTTAAGGAAAATATTCAGTATTATATAAAAAATTAAATAGTAATAAAATACACGTGAAACGATTCTTGAGTGTTAGTATTTAGTTAAATACTAACACTCAAGAATCGTTTCACGTGTATTTTATTACTTCAGAATCTGAAACTAAAATTATTCGTAATTTTCGCTAAAACAATACCTTAAAACGAAGTTTCTTTGTATTAACAGACACTATTATATTTCTTCGCTTCATTCTTTGATATATAATTAACCAAATGTAGTACCTTTGCTTATCTGCTAGGCAATCGCGTTTTTTTTTAAGACGTATGTGGGTAGTTCGAAAAGTACCCGCTCGTTCGCTCGGTTACTCGACGTCCCGGCGTGTCTCATTCTATGTTAACGCGAGGCAACGCGAGCATACTTAGTAACCATGCCAAAGCGCAGCTGGTTATTATTATTAAGATGATTGAGTCAGTGTTGTAAGTAACTAAAGTCAGTGTTATCTTATCGTGTAACAAGAAAATACATGTAAGTACTATTAAATACTTAAATAAACGGCAGGCACTACCGAGGCCTAGACGGGCCAATTATATTCAATACTAGCCGGCTTGTACTGCGACCGCGAGTCAATAAACGTACAATGTGTTGTTCTGCGAGTCTTTATACACAATCTATAATATTATATTGTATGCTTTATCTGTTCTATAAATACAATTATAGAACTATATATTTGCTGGATTGGGGGAAACAACTGCAGGTGATTACTGCAATTATTTTAACTAACCGGCACGTACTGCGACTGTGAGTCAATAAGTACAGTGTGTTTGGACCGCGAGTCCTTTTACACAATCTATATTCTATACACATCGGAATTTATTGCGGATCTCTGACGATGTTTTACCTATTCTATAAATAAAACTATACGTTTGCCCGATTGGGAGAAATAACTGCAAGTTAATTACCACAAGTGTTTAAATATATTAAGTTATTTTATAAACCGCCATAATGTGTGGATTAACCGCGAGTCTCTAAACACAATTTATATGCATCGGAATTGACTGCGAGTCTCTGAAGATGTTTTATCTGTTCTATAAATAGAACTATACGTTGGCCGGTTTGGGGGTTAACAGCGAGTTATTTTATAAACCACCATAATGTGTGGATTGACTGCGAGTCTCTTAACACAATCCTTATGCATCGAAATTCACCGCGGGTCTCTGACGATGCTTTATCTAAAAATAGAAGTATAATATGTTAGCTGATTTGAGAGGATTAACTGCGAGTTAATTAATATTTAAATTTAAAATATATTTATATTTTTTTAAATCAACATAATGTATGGATTGACTACGAGTCTCCGACAATGTTTAAAAATAAAAATTAGCAACTACCGCGGGTTTTCCCGCACTCTTTGTTCTGTAAATAGAATTACATAATAAGTATTATTATATTAATATCTTTGCCGTTTTATAGAGAACAGCTATTTCGAGCTAATAACTAGATTGACTATGAGTCTCATCAGTCAAGAACCTATGCGCGTCCCGCGCGATCCCTTTGTTCTAAATATAGAAATACGATTATAATTTACTATGTCTGCCGGTACATAATTATTATTATTAAATAAATCTTGCACCAATTTTGGGGACTCGGGATACACCGCAAGTGTACATAACGAAACTTACTTAATATCTACGTAACGTTATAGTTAGTACCCTCAGTATTTTTTGTAACATATTTTATCGACAAATAAGTCGATTATAACGAGCTACCCCAATATTTATTTTTTTAGGTCACTAAGACCAGACAATTGGGGAAATATCACTAAAAGTGACTAATATACGGGTCGATCTGGTTACGAATGAACCCGAAGCTTTCCCACTCCTAAACCAGGTGCCAACGTTCGATTCTGAGTACTGGCACCGATAGAAATAGATAAATCCAGGGCTACTTCTGACGTTAGGTGAACCCTCGTTGGATTCGCCAGATTATGGTTTTGAATGATCCCAAAAACTATTAAGATAAGCTACTGCTTATAAAACGTTCCTGATTATAAGTGTTGCAGATCGATTCCATTTCAATCGATTATTATCATTATAGATTTCACCTGACAAAGTCTCGATATTATCAGACTTATCAACAGTATCTGACTTATCTCGGTATAAATTATCAAATTATCAAACTTATCAGATAATATATTATCAGACAAGACAACTTCGTAACGGAAACCTATAACACTCAGACTCGATAAGTCTTGTCTCAATATCAGACCGAGATTATTATTGTTTCGTTGGATAATTCCAGTATTTGTTCTCAGAGACAAATTAGTACATCCCAATCAATCGGATAATATTTTGCCCACGGACAAAATATTACACAGTCAACGTAAAAGTATTTTTCACTTGTAAATCGTTAATTTTGAATAACGTTATTTTTAAAACCTAAAAATATTTGTTGCGGCCCGCGACACCAACACCAAAAATGTTTGCGGCTCGCATGAAAAAAAAAAAATTGTGAACTTCTTCCAAAAGCAAAAACAGGTTGGGGACCACTGGCTTAGTATATTGTACATCAATAAATTACTAGAATTTAAAACTATACCTTAATTCAAAGATTTTCTTTTCCCCAAACAAAGCGGCGGAAAATATTGTATTATAATATTTTAAATACAATTTTTGAATTATTTTAAATTTGAAACCACTTAAGTTTAATTTAAAATTACATGTTAATTTGGAAAATTAACCTTTAAGGCTTCCAAGCCATTACCTGAAAGTGGATATCTAGCAAAAATAGATTTAAGAGCCTACTTCTTGATTCCTAGTAACTCACTAGTCGATCGAAAGATTTTAATGAACGAATTAAGAGCCTTAAGTCTAGACGTACAGACTATCAGATGCGCAAAATTTTTTTTTTTACAAAAAATATATGAAGGAAACTAGACCAGGCGCAGGCTTTATCACTACTAGACTTACCAGTTACCACGCTTTTACAATATCAGTGTTCTAGGCGAGAATTCTTCATTTTTTGTTAACGTTTTATGGTTAATAGTGCCATGAGTGTATTAAATCTACAATAAATATGTAAATATTCAAGTCTTAACGTTTTTAATATATATTATTATAACATAGCGAGCTGTCCCGGCAAACGTTGTTTTGCCATGTAAAGTATTTCGCCCATATTATTATTTTATTGAAGTGACTAAATGTGTATGTCGCCTTGGCAAAGTCCATGATTGCTGTCCCGTCGCACAAACAATGGTCGCCGTCTGTCTCGAGTTGTAACGGTTTACTGTTGCTTATTCGACAATTTAATACACTCATCAATATAAAGATAGAAGAGTAGATATTGCCCGATTCTCAACCCTAGCCGATATGCTCGCTAAGATTCACGAAAATCGGGCGAGCCGTTTCGGAGGAGTTCAACCACGCACACCGTGACACGAGAATTTTATATATTAGATATATTTTGTAATAATATATGCCTATTCAAAACGGAATAATATAGAACAGTTAAATCAGTGTACTATTCGTGAGCTAGCTCAGCTGATAGGTGTTTTGACACCTTCATATTCTGATACCTGTCTCCCACCGCGGAATGCAACTAGTTTTCAGCGATTAAAATATCTAATACTAAATAAAATATGCAATGATAAATACGATAACAGAATCACACTTATTCTTGAATAATAATTGTTAAAATATTCAGCTTGGTGAACACAATATTCTCGACTTTCAATCATATTATTATGCAATAATCACATTATCGACGACCATAGAGCCGGACCCAGTTAAAGCAGTAGACTCCTTCAAAATTATTCTAAAATACTTTACTTCGACTTAGATTTTATATAAATGCTCTCTTCAATCTTATTAGTTAATAGATTTATTACAGAGATCATCGTCCGCTCCATCGGAACCTTAGCCAAACAATTTTGACAAGGCTGTAATACGATATCTTCTACAGCCATCACTATGCACTGTCATTGTTTATGAACAATGCTGACATTATTGGTTGGTGATATTGGCTCAGATGAATGTGTGAAGCGCCTTTTGAAAGAAGCTTTCCTGTAAAAATCTTAGCCCATACCTGAGTAGTGTAGAAACCGGGATCCACTTATAAATTATCTGTTTTTTCTTGCACTCTGAACCAACAGCTGAATACTGATTTTGAAAACTTTCCCTAATAAAACTCGGCAAAATTAAAATAAAAAATACGGTTTTAAATAGCGGTATCGAAATTTATATTACAAAGACATAAACTCTCGGGCGTGATCGGATGTGATTAAATTATGTTACTCTTTTTTATTAAAAAAAAAAGAAGAAGAGGATATAATGTTTAAGTTATTACGCCCTGCGATGGTTATACAAGATTATAATAAATAGGATAATGCTACAGTACGGGCTATTATTGCTAACGCTTAAGAACAAAAAAAATATTTTTTTGTGTATAAATTTTTTTTTTACTAAATTTACTACTAAATATTTAAACACTAAAAAATTGTGTAAAACACAAAAAAAAAAAATATAAATAATTAGTAAATTTACTACAAAATATTTTAGTACTAAAAATATTTTTAGAGTTGAAATATTTTGTAGTAAATTTATAATTTTTTTATATATTTTTTAGTGTTTTACTCTATTTTTTAGTGTTTAAATATTTTGAAGTTAATTTTTGTTCAGGAACCTAGGTAATTACTATTTTATGCTGAAAAATAACCCAAACATGTTAAATATTTTCGTATGACAAAATAATTTTGGTATTACTTATGTATGAGAATTTCGAGGGTTACCCGGGCTCTTAACGCTCTGCACAGAACAGCCACCTCCCAGTCGGTCTGTTAACCGCTGGATAAAGCAGGTGCTGTGCGAGAACAGCGTGGCGTCGACACGGGGATTGATACTGGTTACTTTTAGTAAGACGACAGTCGACAGGCAGGAGTCAGCACTAGCGACTCCAATACTTTAGCTATTTTCTTTAACCATAATTTTATCGACGAACAAAGTTTCGTTGAATCAGTTAAATATTCACCATGGCCTCAGTATGTTATCATTTGAATCACAGACTATAGAGGTCTCTTACGTTTCGTTTCTACTGACTATTATTATTATTTATTGTTGAATTCTTTCTCGAATATAATGATTACTATTCATAATGAATATTGTATTTCGTAGAAAAAAAAAATCTTTCTTTCGTTACTCTGAAAATCTACATTTGGTTAATTATATATCTTCGAATGAAGCGACTCATATAATAATGATCGAACTTCACTTGGTAAGTTCGTTTGATCATTTATTATAATATTCACCTGAAATTATTCAAAGGAATTGAATATTCGGATTAGAATTTGGCGAAGACGAAGGTTTGTGCCCCAGATAGCGGGGTCAGTGCACTAGCTCGTCTCAGCCAAATTAACAAGAGTAAATCTGCTTGTAATACGCCTCATCCGTTTTTGTAGCGATAGCAAAACAGGTTTTTGTAAAAATTTTAATTAGTCATAATTTTCCTCCTAATATAAACGCCAAATCGGTCCAATCGTTCTCAAGTTTAAGCGAGACAAACAAAATTTAAAATTCATTTATATAGATATTTAAACCGGAGGTTAAGTTTACTGGCCTTCCTATATTATAGCTATTCTATGGCGACTTTATCGCGATACTCAAATAACGATTTGCTAAAATACTTCCTAATAATATTTTTGTTAAATTTCAGGTATTTGGTTTAAGCATCTATTTGGTAAGGCATGATAGTATTTTACACAAATGAAAGATTTCTGATCATTTATTTACCAAGAAAATCCAAATGAATTAGTTTAGGAAAGTAATCCGGTAAAAATGTATAGCTGTTGTTTGCAAATCCTTCGATCGTGGAAAAACGAGACACAATAGCCTTTCTATTGTTATCGCGGTCGCATGTGACCGCTTGGGAATCGAATGGGAACATTTCACCAAATAATATTTTTGGTTACAATACTAACTAAATATCATATTTTATTTGTTTCGCAACTTTTTTACGTTCAAAATTATTTGAAGGCAGTACCATATGACATATTATAGTAGATATAATATCGCGGTGACTTTTAAGGGTACGAGCAATTAGTTTATAAGAAGTTTTAAGGAAAGTGTTTTTTTTTTGCCCCCAGTACTTGCCCGTCTGTTATTGGCGGGATGTTCTGATTGTTATATTTTATTACAGTGCTACGGAGTGAATGGGGCAGGTAAAGATTGTCGACAGTCCAATTTAGGATTAACTTGATTCTAAACTAGATCTACTGAAAGTCACATCTATTCCTTGCGGCGTGAGGTCGAAAATCGTGTGCAGGAATGTGAAAATTTATAAATTTGATTAGTTTTCCCGGTGGAGAATATTAATTTTGGTATTCGTCACGAATTTTTGACCGACTTCCAAAAAGGAGGAGGTAATATGTTCGGTTGTATGTATCTTTTTATGTTCAACGATTACTCAGCCGTTTGTGGTTCGATTTTCAAAATAATTTTTTGTTGTATAGGGTTTAACTCGAATTTGGTACCATGTTCACAAAAGTGGTGATCTGATGATGGGATCCTTGAGGAATCGAGGGGACTCCTTGAAATTTGTATGGAAACATATAGTGAGATCAATTTTTTCTGAAGCATTCGAGGTAAATGCTACCAAAAAGTAAGACTTCGCACTAGGTTATACCCTGGATCCGAAGGTATCGAACAGAACTTTTGAATGCTTATAGGTACAGGTTCGGGGATTTCGGTGTTGTTTAAACAACTGAAAGCATAAGCTAATACATCAATTTGATTAATCATCATCATCACAACCATAATTACACCATTGGTCATCACACTATGACCCAATTATTGGTACTTTTCGTGATATTTTGCATCGAAGCAGATGTTTTTGATGATGATTTCGCTGTTTGTAAAAAGATTTTCAAAATTCTCGTGTTGTTGTATAGGATGTAATCTTAATTTTGTATAACAATTACGAAAGTGGTGAGCTGATGATGGGCTCTATGAGCAATCGAGGGAAATCCTTGAAATTTATCAAAACACTCATAGTGGTTAAAATGTTGTTTCTAGTAAGTTAAACATAATATGTTACGAATAAGAGAAATTTCATACGAAGGTGTTTCTTGGCGCAAAGGCACTGAACAGAACTCCTGAACCTTTAAAGATAAAATTTTGGAAATTGCAGCATCGCTTAGATAACTGCAAGCATTTACCACAATTTCGCTTACAGTAACATAATGTGAATAGTTAACATGCGTAATTGGGGTTTTACGTATAAAGCCTAATTTTATAGATACTTAACTAAAAAGAGTGAAATTATTATTTTTTAACAAAAGATTAAAACCGACTTCCAAGGTAAAAACAATAGTAATATGAACTAAAAAGTATTAAATAACTCTTACTCTTTAATAGCACGCCTTTTTCAGAATTCGTCTAAATATCAACGATTTCTGTACATAATATACTACAGTCTTCATTACTTTGAAGTCGGTACCAGTCCCAAAAGTTTCAGATATTCTGACATTACTGAACTCACGATTAAATTAGCTGGTACCGACTTCAAAATAATGAAGACTGTAGTATATTATGTACAGAAATAGTTGATATTTAGACGAATTCTGAAAAAGGGGTGCTATTAAAGAGTAAGAGTTATTTAATACTTTTTAGTTCATATTACTATTGTTTTTACCTTGGAAGTCGGTTTTAATTTTTTGTTAAAAAATAATAATACTGTTACCGTTTTTATCGTGATTTGTGTACGACACTCTGTGTAATTGAACTGAGGATCGACTCAAATTGAGTAAATTGTCAGTCACAATCTTCATAATTTTCTATCCACCGTAAATCAAGCCAAGCCAAATCTGAACAAAAAACTAACATTTAGATTTTTGCAAATAAAAAACTTCCAGAAAAAAATATAAAAAATAACAATTGTAACTTAACTAAACGAATAGGAAATATATAAATACTTAGTGAAAAATGTGATAAACTATATCTTCCGTCGTTACTCACTACTCAGTTACCTCTTTACGATTACACAGTTGAACTGAATTATTATTATATGAAATTTCGCATGCCGATACCTTTGGGCCCTAAACAACGTTTTTTAGGCGAAAAAATATGACGCATTAAACGAATCGCTGTGCAACAAAGCAACATCTTCTTTAGCATAACTATTATTTTGTGTGCAAATTAAATTCCTCTAGGCGTGTTTAGGGTCAAATGTAACAATGAAGAGGTCAACATAAAGCGGCTATTGTATATTAGACGTGATTGTATGGAAACGTTTCCTACATGAATATCTGGCAGAACGCCAACTGTTCATTTCATATCAACTCAGCAATAAATGACCGAAGCTCATCATAACTGATAGAAAAGGCCCAATTGTGAACGTATTGACTATAATATATAATAGATTCAATATTTTTTAACCGACTGTATGATAAGGGTTATGTTTGTGTAAATTTTTTTAAATTTGAAACTGCACGGTCGATTATGATGACTTCCTTCATTTTCGGTGACGGTAGCCGGTTTCATTAAAAACAGGACAGGACAGACTAATTTTATAGTGCCCAAGTGTGTGCGCAGTACACAAGAACACTCTCTCTTTAATCCTATAACCCAAGATATAAGGTCTATACATTATTAGACTATGGAGGCCTGACCTGATGTTTTTTTTTAATTCACAGTTTTAAAGTCGTATTATTATTTTCATTCAGTAAAATATTAAATAGGTGTGGAAAATGAAACGTCGAGCCTCCATATTGCATAGTTCCAAAGTTAATTAATTCTAATTACGCGCAAACCTTACAAAATAATGCTTAGAAGGTTTTACGGTACATGGAAATTAAGTTACCTAATTAAAGTTCGCCCAAACTCGTATCGCTGTTGTTTACGCTTTCAATAGCCGTTGGAAAGCTCTTGCCAACAGCGAAATTTCAGCTCATTTTGAATGCCTTTTTTGTAGAACAATACTTTAACTCTGTTATTAGTTTATCCACTTGGGCCAGCGGCATCCTTATCCTTGAGACTTAATGATTCTTACCTTGCATTCGTTCTTTGCATTAATATATTTACCTAGTTACTTATCTATACTTATAATATATAATATTTTATATTATTTTATTTAATATTTATTATTATTATGTATTATAAAGCGGAAGAGTTTGTTTGTTTGTTTGTTTGAACGCGCTAATCTCCGGAACTACTGGTCCGATTTGAAAAATTCTTCGAGAAAGGCTATAGGCTATAGCCTATAGCCTTTCTCGAAGAATGATAGAATATATTCTATCACGCTAAGGCCTAAGACTAATAGGAACGAAGAAATAGAGGAAAATGTGGAAAAAAACAGGGGATATTATTTGAAATTGCTTATTATCTTAAGAACTACTAGAGCAAATTTATGTTATTTGGCACACATGAAGAATAGACCACGTGAAGGGACAAAGGCTATTTTTTGCGGAAAAATGTATGGTTTCCGTGAAATTCCTAAATTGCGCGGGCGAAGCCGCTCTGAACATCTACATAGGTGTACTACATCTTATATTATATAGGTATTCGCCTGCGGGAAAGAGAGAAATTGGTCCATTGACATTCTGGTTGTAGTTGTAATCATGAAACTAAACCTACAGCTTGTGCTTATCTCGGAATAACTGAAATCAGCATTAAGCCGTAATGTGTTCGGTCATTTATAATACTTGGAGGACTAGGCTCGCATGAATACGTCGGAGGTTTGAATATTCAAACGTGATGAATCAATACGGAGTTGTAATCTAGCGGGAACCGTTTGTATCGCGTTCCACGAGATTGATTAGCGGGCCAAATCATGCAAATTTATCATTGAGAGATAGTTTTGTGCGTTACACATGTGCCAGTACTTGCTGAAATACTTACTAATATTTGAATATAAATCTGTTTGTCTGTTATCTGGCAAAGTATGGAATTTACAATACAAATACACATTTGTTTATCCCACCGAAATATGTAAGAGCATTACCGCGATACAAAACTCCCGAAAATTAATTATGATTTTTTTCGTAACTCAGAACTACAGAATTTCATTGAAATCGGTTCAGCGGTCAAGGCAAGGTGGTAGCAAAGAGACAGACAGACATACTTTGCATTTATAATATTAAGGGATAGGAAGTAGGCAGAATAAATTCATGGATGGTATATTTTTGATATTTTTTATATACTTAATCAAAATTAATAATATTGTACATAATATAGAAATGTGATAATATGTAAAATCAAAACATCTAATTTTGTAACTATAATTATGCAGTATTCCCTATAGAATATAAGCAATACTAATAACAATGAAATTCAAACTTATTACAATGCATAGACTTTAAATAGAAGTGCTCACAAATATTATAACATAGTTTGTTTTGCGAACTAACTTAAACCGAGAGCTTTCTAAAAGTTCAAAGTCCAGCTTTTAAAGCAATAATGGAATTATTTCTCTATAGTTTCTAACTAGGCTTTCTACTAGAGCAAATTTATGTTATTTGGCACACATGAAGAATAGACCACGTGAAGGGACAAAGGCTATTTTTTGCGGAAAAATGTATGGTTTCCGTGAAATTCCTAAATTGCGCGGGCGAAGCCGCTCTGAACATCTACATAGGTGTACTACATCTTATATTATATAGGTATTCGCCTGCGGGAAAGAGAGAAATTGGTCCATTGACATTCTGGTTGTAGTTGTAATCATGAAACTAAACCTACAGCTTGTGCTTATCTCGGAATAACTGAAATCAGCATTAAGCCGTAATGTGTTCGGTCATTTATAATACTTGGAGGACTAGGCTCGCATGAATACGTCGGAGGTTTGAATATTCAAACGTGATGAATCAATACGGAGTTGTAATCTAGCGGGAACCGTTTGTATCGCGTTCCACGAGATTGATTAGCGGGCCAAATCATGCAAATTTATCATTGAGAGATAGTTTTGTGCGTTACACATGTGCCAGTACTTGCTGAAATACTTACTAATATTTGAATATAAATCTGTTTGTCTGTTATCTGGCAAAGTATGGAATTTACAATACAAATACACATTTGTTTATCCCACCGAAATATGTAAGAGCATTACCGCGATACAAAACTCCCGAAAATTAATTATGATTTTTTTCGTAACTCAGAACTACAGAATTTCATTGAAATCGGTTCAGCGGTCAAGGCAAGGTGGTAGCAAAGAGACAGACAGACATACTTTGCATTTATAATATTAAGGGATAGGAAGTAGGCAGAATAAATTCATGGATGGTATATTTTTGATATTTTTTATATACTTAATCAAAATTAATAATATTGTACATAATATAGAAATGTGATAATATGTAAAATCAAAACATCTAATTTTGTAACTATAATTATGCAGTATTCCCTATAGAATATAAGCAATACTAATAACAATGAAATTCAAACTTATTACAATGCATAGACTTTAAATAGAAGTGCTCACAAATATTATAACATAGTTTGTTTTGCGAACTAACTTAAACCGAGAGCTTTCTAAAAGTTCAAAGTCCAGCTTTTAAAGCAATAATGGAATTATTTCTCTATAGTTTCTAACTAGGCTGCTGTGGTTTCGTGCTTCGTAGATGAATGTGTGATTTAGTTAAAATAACTTTAAAATACATTGTGTTTTGAAGAATATAATAAGAAGTTATTATATTCTTAAAGTTATCTAACATTATATCCTTCTATGATATATAAAATGATTGTGCTGCCAAACTTATCCAAAGCGGCTAAATCGATTTTGAGGAGAATTTGCGTGCTTATCTTACGGACGGACGAAATAGCGCTTATTCTGAACTGCGCTATCAAAAATTGTCTGAAAGTTGGAAGGATCTGAAAGAAGTACTACGTTTGAAATGACAACACCTCTCTCAATCGGAAGGTTTTCCATTGCTTCCTGATGGCGAAAAAAAGCTTGACGGGTCTGGGTAGATAAAATAAAGGCGTGTAATTAAAGTTAATCGCTCGATTTAATCCGGATATAGGATTTGTAAGCCATTAGACCTCGCACCTGATGGACTTCAGGCCGTAGAGGAAGACCGGCCATAGGTTAACTCAATACTTATTATCTTTGTCCACACTGTGCCTTTTTCTGTTCGTCAAGGGAATGCGTTATAGCGCAGTCAACAGCGAACGTGAGGCATGCCCGCGACGCGACGCCCTCTGACCGTATCCAAAACTCCAAAAATGATGCCGTTGCGTTCGTTGACGCATTCAATTATTGAATGCGCCAAAATTAAAAACGAAAGTTGAATGAAAGAAGATGATGAAAATTTAAGACGAAAGCACTTGTGGGCAATGTTATGAAGAGTAATCGTCCTTAGTTTATAATCTTGTTGAAACAAAATTACCCGTGGAATATGTTATTCTGAGGAGAAGTTTACGAAATGTACTGTTCTGTGGTTTTAATATTAATTATATTTTGTGTTTATACTTGCTTCAAATAAGCAAGCAAGAACATAATAAAGATCATGTTCGTGAATGTATTCATATCAATACTCTAATCTTGCCAATAATAAAATATTGTGTATAAATAATATAGTAATTTTTGTTAATTTTTATTTTAACTAAATAAATCTTTTTCTTACCACACTTAAAGAATAGCAAAACAAAAGTCTTTCTTACGAAAGTGAATAAAATAGATTAAGTTCATTAAGATTTGTTATTTTATCTAAATCATATTTTCACCAACAGTTAACTTAAATCTTAGAAAATAAGGCCTGAATTAATGTTAAAATTATTATAAGAATGTTAGTTTGTTTATAATAACCCCAGTTTTAGTTAGCGCTTAGCGTTATTTGATATGTTTTCTAATCTTGTTATTATATTCACATGAGAATTAATTGAAATAATATTATCCAAATTATTGTAAGCGAAGCACCGAATGTGTTACTAATGGCGATATAATGCGAGAAGATTAATATGCCCTTATTTGTATGTTATATTGAAAATTAGACTAAAAATTCACTGGCGAGCGAGTGTGTGATGGTTGTAGAGTGGTAATATATGGGGAGGCCGATCGTCACAGTCGGACTGATCGCAGGCCGATTTGATCAGACTCGTTTGATAAAGTATATCGTTGATGCCCAATCAAGTCAAAAAATCGTTTATCGCGCAGGAATCGTACATTAAAATCCTACCTGAAATATTCTATGGAGTTTCCCGGGATTTCAAGTATTTACATACCAAAATCAAAATCGCTTTAAAGCGGTTTAAGCGTGAAAACGTAACATACTAATATACTATATTATAAAAACTAATGAATAGAAGACTTGTTTAATCTGAAATAACTGTTTCTAAAATTGATATTTTAAAGCGTCATAATAGTGATGGTATTTTATACAAATAATATTATAACTTAAACGCACGCCTAAATTATTTACTAATGTGAAATAGAAAGCGCTGAAATAACGCGTTATTTACATTAGCGCATTAGATTAGTCAGCTGATTGTGCGGCGCGGATTAAATTTGGAACGTTCAAATTCCAGAGCGTTCAAATTAACTGATTTCACTACATTCGCGATTCCAAATTTGAAATTGATGATTTATGCATTCAAAAAGCTAGATTAGGAAATGGTGTTATTGCTAGAATGCCAAATATTAATAAAATATATTTACCTAATGTAGGTAGGATTAAATGACTAGTGACTGGACAGTACTAGTCATTGGACAGAGCACAAAAACACAATATTTATTAAGATTGCTTTAAAAACTATTGTTTTTATTTAAAATCAGGCGTTCTTTAACTTCTAAAACAGGCAGTTTTGAAAGCAACCTTAATAAATATTAGTTGTTTGTGCTTTATCCAATGACTAGTACTGTCCAATCACTAGTCATTTACCGTACATAAATAAAATGAGTTTTATTTTTTTTATACGTGCTAAACCGATTTAGCTATTATTTTTAGTCCAGGAAAGGTTTACAATAGAGGGGAAGTAATACAAAGTTCACCGGGTCATCTAGTATCTATTTTATAAATGAAAATTTAGGCTATTTAGTCAAATTGTTTTTGATAATCTCTTTTTTTTTAATATGCCGTCAATTTTGTACTTGGATATTAATAAAAATTGCAGAAACAGAAACGTCAGTAAGAGGTAAAGTAAGAGGTTAATATGCGTAGGTGTTTTTGGTAATTTATTGTTACCAAATGTTTTATATTACTTTGCTATTGTTAATTAAATTATTGTTTACGTTCCCGTGTAATCTATACGGTTATTTTGTTGTTGAGAGGTTGTGGCTTCGATTACCGCGTTGGAACAAAAAATGCCTCTTCTTGGAAGAAGAAGATACATTTTTTATTCCATCATCTATTTTTAAAATTGCAATCGAGATAAGGTTCTCGATTTTAGATTATTTGATATTCGATATCCTGTCGCATATAAAAATCTACATTTACAGGTTGTTTGGGTGAACACCGTTATCCTTAAAATCATGAAATGAGCCCGTCAAAATGAACAACTTTTTCTATGAGAATTTTCTAAGAGAAAATTCCGTCGTTATACCCATACAAATTGCCGATCCGGGCAATAAGACGGCATTTTTTTGAGTTCCCAGCATTTTTCGGATAACGGTGTTCACCTTAACAACATGTGTAAGATCTAATTTAGTTTTAAAATATCTAGATTTTTTTAAAACTAAGTTAAGCTCAATTTAGACTGTTTACTTTATATTTAGTCCCAGCGTTTACACAAATTAATACATACTAATAAACGTTGCTTACAATATATCACCGAAGCCGCCTCCGCTTACGAGAAATTTGCTCGTTATCAGTCATAACTTAATTAATTTGTGGCACAACTTTACATAAATCATTCCTAATTAGACAATTTGATGGCAATTAAATCTGGTTAACGACACAGAATTAAATGGAACACCGATATTTTCGTGGAAAAATAATTATAAGCGCTTATATTAATCGTTTGAAGTCTGAAAGTAATTTAGGAGGCTTTTTTTAAATCGATTAGAATTAGTTTATAAGCAGATTAGTTTATTGTGATTTTTAAATTATTTTGTTGAATTATTTGTACTTCCTACGCTACGAATAATAAAAACTAAGGAAGAGTTACTGTGTCAAAAAATTTGTTCCGATTCTTCAAAATGTGACCCGAATACATTTATAGATTATATATTCATAAGA
>HG995336.1:11432401-11434901 GCA_905333045.1 Lysandra bellargus | reverse complement strand
TAACCTAACCTAACCTAACCTAACCTAACCTAACCTAACCTAACCTAACCTAACCTAACCTAACCTAACCTAACCTAACCTAACCTAACCTAACCTAACCTAACCTAACCTAACCTAACCTAACCTAACCTAACCTAACCTAACCTAACCTAACCTAACCTAACCTAACCTAACCTAACCTAACCTAACCTAACCTAACCTAACCTAACCTAACCTAACCTAACCTAACCTAACCTAACCTAACCTAACCTAACCTAACCTAACCTAACCTAACCTAACCTAACCTAACCTAACCTAACCTAACCTAACCTAACCTAACCTAACCTAACCTAACCTAACCTAACCTAACCTAACCTAACCTAACCTAACCTAACCTAACCTAACCTAACCTAACCTAACCTAACCTAACCTAACCTAACCTAACCTAACCTAACCTAACCTAACCTAACCTAACCTAACCTAACCTAACCTAACCTAACCTAACCTAACCTAACCTAACCTAACCTAACCTAACCTAACCTAACCTAACCTAACCTAACCTAACCTAACCTAACCTAACCTAACCTAACCTAACCTAACCTAACCTAACCTAACCTAACCTAACCTAACCTAACCTAACCTAACCTAACCTAACCTAACCTAACCTAACCTAACCTAACCTAACCTAACCTAACCTAACCTAACCTAACCTAACCTAACCTAACCTAACCTAACCTAACCTAACCTAACCTAACCTAACCTAACCTAACCTAACCTAACCTAACCTAACCTAACCTAACCTAACCTAACCTAACCTAACCTAACCTAACCTAACCTAACCTAACCTAACCTAACCTAACCTAACCTAACCTAACCTAACCTAACCTAACCTAACCTAACCTAACCTAACCTAACCTAACCTAACCTAACCTAACCTAACCTAACCTAACCTAACCTAACCTAACCTAACCTAACCTAACCTAACCTAACCTAACCTAACCTAACCTAACCTAACCTAACCTAACCTAACCTAACCTAACCTAACCTAACCTAACCTAACCTAACCTAACCTAACCTAACCTAACCTAACCTAACCTAACCTAACCTAACCTAACCTAACCTAACCTAACCTAACCTAACCTAACCTAACCTAACCTAACCTAACCTAACCTAACCTAACCTAACCTAACCTAACCTAACCTAACCTAACCTAACCTAACCTAACCTAACCTAACCTAACCTAACCTAACCTAACCTAACCTAACCTAACCTAACCTAACCTAACCTAACCTAACCTAACCTAACCTAACCTAACCTAACCTAACCTAACCTAACCTAACCTAACCTAACCTAACCTAACCTAACCTAACCTAACCTAACCTAACCTAACCTAACCTAACCTAACCTAACCTAACCTAACCTAACCTAACCTAACCTAACCTAACCTAACCTAACCTAACCTAACCTAACCTAACCTAACCTAACCTAACCTAACCTAACCTAACCTAACCTAACCTAACCTAACCTAACCTAACCTAACCTAACCTAACCTAACCTAACCTAACCTAACCTAACCTAACCTAACCTAACTAACCTAACCTAACCTAACCTAACCTAACCTAACCTAACCTAACCTAACCTAACCTAACCTAACCTAACCTAACCTAACCTAACCTAACCTAACCTAACCTAACCTAACCTAACCTAACCTAACCTAACCTAACCTAACCTAACCTAACCTAACCTAACCTAACCTAACCTAACCTAACCTAACCTAACCTAACCTAACCTAACCTAACCTAACCTAACCTAACCTAACCTAACCTAACCTAACCTAACCTAACCTAACCTAACCTAACCTAACCTAACCTAACCTAACCTAACCTAACCTAACCTAACCTAACCTAACCTAACCTAACCTAACCTAACCTAACCTAACCTAACCTAACCTAACCTAACCTAACCTAACCTAACCTAACCTAACCTAACCTAACCTAACCTAACCTAACCTAACCTAACCTAACCTAACCTAACCTAACCTAACCTAACCTAACCTAACCTAACCTAACCTAACCTAACCTAACCTAACCTAACCTAACCTAACCTAACCTAACCTAACCTAACCTAACCTAACCTAACCTAACCTAACCTAACCTAACCTAACCTAACCTAACCTAACCTAACCTAACCTAACCTAACCTAACCTAACCTAACCTAACCTAACCTAACCTAACCTAACCTAACCTAACCTAACCTAACCTAACCTAACCTAACCTAACCTAACCTAACCTAACCTAACCTAACCTAACCTAACCTAACCTAACCTAACCTAACCTAACCTAACCTAACCTAACCTAACCTAACCTAACCTAACCTAACCTAACCTAACCTAACCTACCTAACCTAACCTAACCTAACCTAACCTAACCTAACCTAACCTAACCTAACCTAACCTAACCTAACCTAACCTAACCTAACCTAACCTAACCTAACCTAACCTAACCTAACCTAACCTAACCTA